>PVLA01007211.1:0-109181 GCA_004027455.1 Hydrochoerus hydrochaeris | reverse complement strand
AGGGAAGGAGACAACCTGGACAACTCCCCTTGAATGCAGAACAATTGCTTCAGCATTAGTTAAACCGAACCTTGTCTTCATGTACTGATGTGTACAGAGCTGGTTATGCTATTTCCTTCTCCCTTCACTTGGCCCTAAGGAATTCAAATAAAGCCAGCTGGGGTACTGATATGTAATCCTTAAGGTCAGCTGACAGATTCCTGTTTCCTCACACTGTGTTCCCTACAAAACGGTTGAACGCAGCAGTGTGGCAGAGCCATATAGCTCCAGGAATGTCAACTGGGTTTGAGCCACAAGTTAAGAGGCTATCAGTTACCCGGGCACAAAAATTTACATATTAGAAACTGAAACAACAGCCCCCTAAGTCATTTAAATGCTACCTCAGTTGACCTATGACTTACGCAGTCCTTCCGCATACCCTTCTCCCTGCATATTGCAGAGGTGCTCACTCTCCACCTGGTCAGCTCGCATCCCTCACAAAATTCCCAAATCTCACAGTCACTTATGCCCTTCTTCAAGGGATAATAAATTCTGGATGAGGCCTTGGATCAAGGCCTTTGTCCCATGTATCCTCACCTGGACTGGACTCAGGACCCCTTGTCTGCTTATAACTTTGAACATGTCTTAGTGTCTTTATTCTTGCTGTCGGTTTCACTGGAGGTGATAGATTGGAATTTACTCACCAAGATTCCAATAACTTTTCAATGGGACTACAAGTATAAAATTTCTCAAGCTGTGAGGAGGACAAGAAAAGGGATTACAATGTTTGGATTATAAAAGGAAGGAAGGTAGGAAGGAAGGAAGGAAGGAAGGAAGGAAGGAAGGAAGGAAGGAAGGAAGGAAGGAAGAAAGGAAGGGAGGGAGAGAGTGTGGGAGGGAGGAAATGCTTTGATGAAATGAAGAGTAAGGAAAAGGGACATGGTAGTATAATTCCAGCACTGTGAGAATGATGCAGAGTGAGGGGACAAGGATTGCAGTGAACAGGACAAACAGAAATTGCAGTGACCCCGCTAAAAATAACACCAGAATCTTTGGGCAAATTGACACATGCCTGTAATCCCAGCTACTCAGGAAGCTAAAGTAGGAAGCTCAAATTCAAGGTCAGTTTGAGCAATTTAGGTAGATTCTGCCTCAAAATATAACAATAATGATAATTTTTAATTAGAACTAAAGGTGTAACTCCACGGTAGATCACTTGCCTCGCACGCACAAACCCCCAGGTGTTCATCCCCCAGTAATGAGAAGAAAAAAAATCTTCAGGGCTGTTTCTCCATCCAGTGAAAAGATCATTGCCCCTTTAAATCATTAACTAAGCTGGCTCTCAGTCCTGGACAGGCTCTCCCAGGCCAGGCTGATCCCCCTGCTAAGGTCTGACAAGTTCCTGTGACCCCTCCAGGGCAGCAAGGCCGCAGCATCCTCCCTGCCCAGGCACGTGGGACCAGGCCTCATCCTCCTGCCTGGGCAGGCCCAGGTCTGTGCCCAGCATCGCGTGTGGCTCCCTAATTACCGCATTCCAGAAAGTGCCTGCGGCTCCAGCCTCCTGCTGTGACCCTCCCTGCCAGTCACCTTATCACAAAGCAGAGAGCCAGTGCAGTCAGGGGCTAAACCTCAGGTTGCTTCCTTCTGGACCACACCCAGGATATCTCAGACCATTTTGGAATTCCTTGTTCAAATCTCCCAAGACTCCCTCCAGGGCTGCCTAGACTTCCGCTTAGAGCCTGGGCAGACCAGGCTACCATTACGTACGGTCAGCTTGTCAGCTCACAGGGTGACCAAGGGGAGCCAGTGTGCACTGGGGCTGACACGATGAGAACGCTCACTCAATCAGTGGGGGATGGGAAGAGAAGGAGAAACCAGATTGGGGTCCAGTTCCCCCACACCTCCAGGTCCTGGTGCAGAACTCTAAGGAGCCCAAGATTTCTTCATTCAAACCAGGCCTTCTGGTTTGTAGGAGGACAATTATCAGAATAGGATAACAGAACATATTTTATTTAACAATTTGATTTATAACTTTTTTGTAGGTAGAAACCTGGAACATGGACCTGTCTTTGTATTCATGGTCCTTAACCCCACAAATGTTAGGGAGAAGCCCAGTTCCTGCAGTGTATTATTTGGCTGTTGCTACTAATAGTCCATCAAAATTATCTTTCTAGCTTGTAATCTCAGCACTCAGGAGGCTGAGGCAGGAGGATCACTGGGAATTCAAGGCCAGACTGGGCTACATAGTGAGTTCAAGTCTAACCTGAACTCCATTTGAGATGCTGTTACAAAAGATAAAGGAAAAAATCTTAAAGCTCATTTGACATAATAGGTCCAAAATACATCCCAAATAATAAAAACAAAAACCCAGTGTGCATTTCTAAAGCTACTTTTTACATTTGGTAGTCTAAAAGCATTCCTCTATTTTTTATATTACTTGGTATTACTTGATAGAATATATTTTCCTGTTTTACCAATGTTAATATCTAAGATACAATTTTTTAAGGTACAATTTTTCTAAAAATATGTTTTAATTTTCTGTGACATCCAAGATTCATATGAACCTTGAGTACAAGCCCCACAGCTGAGTAAACATCAGAACATACCTCTTTCCCATCTTGAGGAATTTATCACATTTTCCCATAACTTCCTGATGCTTACTGATGCATTCAATCTAATCAGTGCTGTATTTGGGGCCTGGCTTGCAGATTCATGGAGTGGATCTTCTGCCTTCATTGTTAGATCCGAAGAAGCAGAATTAGAAGAAACTGAAGATGCTTTTGTGACATTACCCCATTGCTCCTCAAACTTGGTGTCACTAACCTAGGTTAGAGTAGGAGAGAGGGGTGAGAATAGAGCTCAGCAGTACAGTGCCTGCTTGGCAAGCACAAGGTCTTGAGTTTGGATTCTCGGTGCAACAACAAAAAAAAGAAATAGGGGTGGTCCTTGAGTCACCACACAGCCCCCGCAGTACTACATCTAAATCTCAAAATGGGGGAGATCCTTGTGGGAAAACTAAGCAAGGACCCTTGGGCAGAATCTGCCAACAACTCTCCTTTATCTGGGTGACAGCCAATTGAGAAGTAGAAGGTTCAGACTCTATAGAATGAAAAAACATTTATCTGAGCTTGAGAAGACCCAAGTTCTTGCTCAGAGCTATAATTAGATTGTTGGTTGAGTGACACAAGGCAAAGACATCTCATCTTTGTGGTTCTATGCTTTTGTTGCTTTAAAATGTGAGTGGGGAGCAGAAGAGGGAGAATTTATTTAGCTTACTGTTTTCCGAACTTACTAAACCTTAGTCTTCTGCAGCACTGGGCATAGGAAATGTTAGGCTTGACCAGATCCTAACATTTAAATGTGAGGTTTTAACAGATTCAGGACATGAACTTTGCTAAGAATCACGCAGCTAAGCATTCTACAGTGCCTAGCACAGCCCTCTGCAGCCAACATGATCCAACCTAAAACGGCATTAACTCCAAGGGGCTGAGAAACTCTGGACTAGGTGAGCTATTTCTAAAGACTCGTTCAACACTAAAATTTGAATGAAGTGTGTGTGTGTATGTGTTTTGGTTTCATTTGGATTTTTTTTTTTTTTTGGTTTCTGTAAACACTTGAAATTTTATCTCTCATTTACTTAGAATTGTTAGTGGGTCCTGGTGCCTCTCTAGACCAGTTTCCTTCCTTATGTTGATGGTATTTCTGTGGCTTTGACTCTAAAGCAGCTCCCTATCTATATGATTGCCTTGGCAAACAGAAAGAAAGCATCGAGAATTAGGTGCTGGATCTTAAATGCTTCTACTTGGGTATGACAAATGTCTCTTCTGCTTTAAAAAATACACACACACACACACACACACACACACATATATTTCATGTACCATAGAATTTACCCAAAGTATACAGTTCAGTTGTTTTTAGAATATTTACAGATATGTATAATCATCATCTTGAATCAGTTTTAGAGAATTTTCATTGCACTCAAAAGAAACTCTATACCCACTGACAACACCTCTCCCAGTGTTTACCCAATGCCCGACGCTATCATCGGGCAGCCACTAACCTACTTTATCATCTGTATGTATTTGCCCATCTTCTGGACATTACAAGTAAATGAAATACATTGTGTGATGCTTCTTTCACTTAGCATAATGTTTTCAAGGTCCGTGTTGTAGCCAGTGTCTGTGTTTCCTTTTTATTGCTAAATAATATTCCGTTATATAGAAATCGTATATTTTTACTTAATCAGTTGACAGACATTTGGGCGTTTTCTATTTTTTAGATGTTGTGAATAATAGTTCTGTGAACATTTACATAGAGTTTGGTTTGGTTTGGTTTGGTTGATTGAGACAGGGTCTCACCATGCAGTTCAGGCTAGCTTTGAATTCATCATATAGCCCAGGCTAGCTTCAAACTCCCAACAACCCTCTTGCCTCGGCAGCGCTGGGATTGTAGTGTGCACCACTACGCCTGGCCTTACATAATTTTTGTGTGGACGTGTTTTTACTTCTCTGCATTATATACCCAAGACAGGAGTGGTTGGTGCATAAGGTAGCATCATGTGCAATCCTTTGAGAAACCACCAGCCTGTTTTTCATCGCACGGTACCATTTCTCATTCCTATCAGCAATGTATGATGGTCTCAACACGTTAGCACTTGTCTGAATCTAACCTTCGGAGCACAGTATGTAAGAAGTGGTTTCTCACTGTGGTTTCGATTTGCATTTTCCTGAAGATTAATCATGGTAAGCATTTTTTCCCCTGTGCATATGGGCCTGTTGTATGGCCAACCAAAATTTCAGGGACAAGGAACTCAAAACCAAAAAGAAAACGGTAATTTTATTTTGGGAGGGGGGAAAACCGGTTTCCAAGGCAGAGAGTCTCAGACTTCGGCACAAAATGAAAGCGTGCTCCAAGGAACAACAAAAAAGGACCGGCTTCCGCGGAGACGGTTCCCGCAGGAGCCGCGCGCGCCCCCACCCACTCTCGGCGAGAACCCAAGATGACGCCAGCGGGCTGGAGGCCTCAGGCCTGGGGAGCCGATCGCCGATCCGCTCTGCAGTCAGGTCCCGGAACGAAGCAGGACTTTCCTAAGGCTGTTTATTTGGCAGCTGAAACAGGAACATGCCAGGACAAGTGCCTCAGAGTTTAGTTTGGGGATATTCCAGAAACACGGAGTATGTTTAGCAACCAGATCAGCAAATGGACAACAAGTTCCATTCTGAATTTAAACCTTTTTAGTCACTCGGGACTCTTCTTGGAGATTTGGCTTTTTAAAAAGTTCACTATATATCTTGTTTATGCAAATAGCTATTTAGATCCTCTGCCTGTGTGTGTGTGTGTGTGTGTGTGTGTGTGTGTGTGCGCGCGCGCGCGCGCCCGCACTGGGGACTGAACTCAGGATCTCATGCTTGCCAGGCAGGCGCTTATGCCACTGAGCCAAATCCCTGGCCCCCTTTACCCATTTTTAAATTGGACTGACTTTTCTTTATTGAGTAATAAGAGTTCTTTATGTATTCTGGATAAAAGTTCCATATCAAATATATGATTTGAGTTTGGCATAGTGGCACACGCTTGTAATCTCTGCCCTTGGGAGGATGAGAGGAGGATGTCCACAAATTTGAGGCCAGTCTGGGCCACATAAGGAAGTTCAAGGTCAGCCTGAACTACAAAGTGAGATCCTGACTCAAACAAAACAAAACAAAACAAACTCTAATTCCAAATACATGATTTGAAAACATTTTCTCTCATTCTGCAGGTTTCTTGCCGCTGTCCTTTGAATGTAAATTTTATTGATGAAGTCAACTTTATGCTTTGTTTCTTGTGCTCTGGGTGTTCTAAGAAATCATTGTCTGACCCAAGTTGATAAAGATTTACCTCTATTTTCTTCTCTATGGTTATCATTTGAACTGTTACATTCAGGGTTTTGATTTGCTTTGTGTTAGTGTATATATTTGGTGTTAAGTGAAGGTCTATGCTCTTTCTTTGGCATGTAATATCCAGTTGTCTCAGATTCATTTGTTGAAAAGACTAATCTTTCCTCATTGAGTTATTTTGGCACCCTGGTTAATAGTCAGTTTGCTATAGGCAGCTGAGTTGGATAGAAATATTATAGGCAGTCAGACAGGGCTAGGCCCTCAAAGGAACCTGTGCAGGAGACCAGATACCTTGCAACCTTGGAGGAGAAAGATACCTCTGCTGTGGGCCAGAAGTCTCAAGCTGACCATAAGAATTAAATGTGAGAGTGTATGAATATTTTTAAAAAGCACTTCCATGATTTCTTTTTCTTTTCTTTTCTTTTTTTTGTCTTTTTGAGACAGGGTCTCGCTATGCAGTTCAGGCTGGCCTTGAGCTCACTTTGTAGCCCAGGCTGGTCTTAAACTTGCAAAGATCCTCCTGCCTCAGTCTCCTAAGTGCTGGGATTACAGGCGTGAGCCACCACGCTTGGCCAACTTCCGTGATTTCTATAATTTCTTTCCTAAGGCATAAGTTAGGCCTAGGGAGCAGTATACAACTCAGTGGTAAAGCACTTGTGTAACAAGCACAGGGCCCAGAACTCATTCCCAGCACTGAAACGAAAAGCACAACAAAAAAAAAGAATAAATAAAAAAGGAATAAGTTATAGGTCGCTTCTAGGTAATTATGATCCTTTTAAGTCAAAAAGTTCAGAATAGAAACTACGTTAATAATTCTTTCCCTGGGAGCAGCTTGATGTACCCTACTTGCAGCTGAAAATATTCTTTCCTTTTAGAAGTGGTGTAAAAGGGAAACAAACATAACCTGAGACCTGAAGGCAGAGTTTCCTAATTTCTGAAAATATTCAAATTTCTCCTTTTTGTGCCCAATGCTCAGTTTTTCTTCTGCTGGAAGAGTAGCCTTTTATGTGCACACGCAGACATAGGGAGTCAAACTGGGCTTTTGAGCATGCGAAGGCTGCACGCTACCCCTCGGGTTAAACCCCTAATCCCACTATTAACTTTTTATAAAATTCATGGGAATCACTTTCTCTCTAGTTTTGGGGCCTAAAATGCATTTCTTGGCTGAAATATCTATTTATTGTACTTCCACTTGTGGCAAGAAGGAAAATTTAGGACTCCAATCTCACAAATGAGGAACAGGCATTGTTTCCTCAAGTGAGATAAGGCATAAAGTAAAGACACATTTTTGACCTTGAGGTACTGGACTCAAACCCAGGGCTTGAGCATGTTAAGGAGCTTCATTTCCAGCCCAGACAGGAACATGTTTGGGATTAAGATGGCTTTTGTAAACCCAAATGGATTCTAATTCTAGACTTACATTGCTACTTACTGTATTTTGTTTCTATTTTCACTGATGAATAACAGACTTAGTTGTGTTCTGTCGTTTGTGCCATTAACATTTATTTTGTGTTTGAGTGCTGTGAAGTCACCTTCAAACTTATGCAGGGATTAAAGTTGGCAATGATTTAAGGTAATTAATTCATAAGTCAGTTGTTAGCAAGGTCCAGCAATTAAAGTCTACTAGAGAGTAAGTTATTAACTCTCCAATAAAAACAGCACTTTATCAACTTATTTATTCTACCTGACAGGTGAGATAGGAGAGTTATTGACCGTATGTTATCACCTGTGTACTTTCACCAATGAACACTGGGGCAAATGGACATCTAAATTGTTCAAGGGCATAGTTTACATCTAGGATAAATTGATTCTGTGAGTGGGAGTGGAGAAAGGTGCCCTTAAAACTTGTTACCTTTGCAATTCTCTCTCTTTAAATGTTGCAAAAGTCCATTTTTGATCTGTTCAAAATCTTCAAACTTCTCATCTAAAAATAGCCTATACTAAAAGACGCCACCCCAGAAGCCCCCTCAGTACTCAAGTTTTAAGAACCTGTAGGCTGGGAAGAACCCATTTGTGACACTGTCCTTCCCTAGGGTCTGGTCATTCCCTCAAGGCCCAAGTCCTCTGCCCTGTGAATCCTTCCCAGTGTAAGAGCTTGGGCCAGCAGCCTCACCAGCACCCTGAATGGCAGTGTGACGACTTCTTTGTGAGAAGGGTAAGGAGAGGCGTTTCCATCATTTATATTCCTGGCATACAACCTAAACTGCTTAAGGCAAATGAATCCAAGTCCTGGCCAAAAAGCAGCAGAGATCAGTCACTGCCTGAAAGCATTAGCTTATTACAACACTCCGGCACTTTCTCACGGAAGGGTGAGCGAGGCAGATTCTAGTGTAATTACCTTCGTGTAATTGAAAACTAAATCATTGAAGACTTCATAATTAAATACCCATTTAAATACTTTAAATTCTACTGCACTTATTTTTAAAGGACATGCTACTACCAAATAGGCTATTTATTTTTCTAGTGGATTAAAATCTGAATGGGTACATTAAAAACTAGCACAGCTCAAATAGATGTTCTTCTTCCAGAGATCATTAGAGGGAATTTTTCTTTTTTCTTTCATCCCACTATTGAAATAATGTGTTATTATGGAACCTATAATAATATAGGCCCTACCTAAAAGAGATCAGGTTTTTATGAACTATATTTTAGGCAAGGCTTTTAAGTGGTGAAACAAGCACCGTGGTACTTTCGCCTGTAGTCCTCAAATTTTAACATGCATACAAATCACTGAGGATCTCATTAAAATGCAGAGTCTGATTTGATGAGTGTTGGAGCCTGTGACTATATAACACTAACAAGCTCTTTGGCAGTGCTACCGTTGCCACCCGAGTCCCTTCTGGAGAGAGAAGAGCTTTTGGACTCTGAAGTATTTGGCCCTGACTGGGAGCCTGGCGACAAACCTGAGCTCAGGTTCCTGGTAACCAGATACTGTGCCTATGGTCCATTCTGACTAAATGGTTCCACAATTCAATGACTCCTCTTTGCCTATTTAGTAGATTTTCTCCTGGCTTCTGATCTTCATTGTTCTGATCTTCATTGTTATTTTAGGTATTATGCTATGTTGGAGAGCCAGGTAACATGGCTGACATGTTTTATTCTTCAATCCTCTACAGATCTACCTCAATCCATGGTAAATCTTGGTTAACAATAACAAGATACTGGGTCGGGATCACCAGCTAAACTTGAGTCAGCAGTGTTGGGCTTTGGTATAATAAGCAAGTGTGAACTTAGTAGTATAACCAAAAGAAAGGAACAGCTAATCCTGCCAGGATAGAGTCTTTATACAAGTCCTTTATTCAAATATCCACAACTTGGAAGAGCTAAAGAACATGTAAAGAAAAGTGAAATGCATTGGCACTATTGTGAAGAGAAGGCAAAGGATATTTCAAGAATCATTATAGAATAGCAGCAGAAACCAGCATGTCCCGACGTCAATGACTTTACCATGTCAGAATAGATCTAGGCTAAGTCAAATGCAGAACTGTCCCATGACAATGACGATTCTAGGCAATGGCAAATTGCAATGGCAATTTCCTTTTCCAAAGTTTTTTTTTTTTTGGACTGTTTCCTCTGACAGGTTACAAGACAAACACTAGTTTGCTAGAGTTTTAAAAGGATATTTCCTTTGCCCCACTTGAATGACCAATAAAGACATTAAGTCCCACTGGCAAAATGAAAGGGGCTCCAAAGATTCTTAAGATCATCCATAAGTGTACTGCTTGGTTGCCTTTTGGTTGTGTTATTAGTTGACCTATCAGGATTTGAAGCAAATTCCATTCTTGGTACAGAATACAAATCGTGTGCTTACGCAATTATTAGAAGGGCTGGAAGAACAGAATTTGAAAGCTGTCTGTAGGCTTTCTGATCGGGTTACACAGCCACCATCTAGCAATCAGGAAGCTCTAGAGACCACTGCCATCGTCACTTCTCACCAGGAGAGCTGGTGAACACAGAAGTCTGATCACCGTAAATCACATTTACATTTTGGCATATACATCAAAGGCCAAGTGAAAACTACCAGGGAAAAGTTTCCATTTTCCTTTTATCTTTTAAATTCTATGTCATTACAACTAGTTTGCAAAATCTTAATTCTGTGCAGAATCCTACTAGCAGGGCAACCTAAGAACGATAGCTGTTCTATACTTCTATACTAGAAGTCAACTTTATTAAAGTATAACATTATAGAAGGATGCACAACTCATCATCATAGAACTTGGTGAAGTTTCAAAAAGTGAATACACACATTTATTTAGCTAGCATCTAACTCAAAAGAAAATATTAGCATACCAGAACCACCCCCATCTCTCATGCTTTTTTCTAAATCTATAATCCCAATTATCCAGGAAACAGAAGCAGGAAGAATACAAGGCCAGCCTCGGCAATTTAGCAAAACCCTGTCTCAATGAAATTTTGAAAAGGCTGGAGGTTGAGGATATAGCTCAGTATGAGGCCTTGGGTTCAACCCCTAGTACCACGAACAAACAAAAACAACCACAAAACCCTTAGTATTTTCTTTTCTTTTTCTTTTTTTTTTTTTTAACCAGGGATTGAACTCGCAACCTTGTGCTTACCAGGCAAGCACTTGAGCCACTGAGCTAAATCCCCGGTCATCCCTTAGTATTTTCTATCTTTCAGATTTTAGTCATTCATTTGCAAGGCTAATATAATGTGTTAAAATCACGTTATGGTTTTGTTTTCATTTTCCTGGCATCTAATGAGCACTTTTCATGTTTCTTGGCCTTTTGAATAACCTGGTCCATGAAGGCCTGTTCAAGTCTTCCACCTGATTTTCTACTGACCTCTCTGACTTTTTCTTGGTCTTTATAGTTGTTTATCCTGGAGAAGAGTCCTTTGTTAGACATATTGTTGAGAATACCTTTACCACTCTGTGGCTTGTTTTTTCATTCTTTTATGTAGTTAAGTTTATCAGATGTTTTCCCTTATGGTTCCTTTATTTTGTGTATGTCTAGTTTAAGAAGTCTTTGCCAATTCCAAGATTATAAGAGTATTCTGTGTTTTGTTGGGAAACTATTGCTCACACTTAGATTTACAGTTCATCTGGTATTGAGTTTTATGGATGGTAAAAAACAGGAAATATTGGGGATTTAGCTCAGTGGCTTAAGCACCTGCCTGGAAAGCACAAGATCGTGAGTTTGATCCCCAGTACAAAAAAAAACAAAGCAAAACAGGAAATATAATTTTGAGCTTTCTAATTCCTGCAATGATATGGAGTAAATATGAGGTGACTAAAGAAGGTGATAAAAATGAATGCAGAAGACCATATCTAACCTGGTTAACTTAGCTGAGTTTTTATAACATAAAAGAAATAGTTCCAGGAAAGTGAATTCCTCGATATTAAAGTGTTTGCTTAGCATGTCCAAGGACCTGGGCTCAGTCCCCAGCCTGGCAATACTGAACAAACAAACAAAAAAACAAACACACACCAGATGGCTCCCAAATCTAAATTTTTTTTTCTGTTCTTCTTTTCGTGGTGCTGCAGATCAAACTCAGAGCCTCAGAGAGTACTAGGCAAATGCTGTAACACTCGCCCAGGGCCCTGTGTGATCTTCTGATAAAGAGTTCTACATTCCACACTACAAAGGCAACAGCCCCCTTCCAGAAACTGCTTTGCCTCTTCTTTCTTACCCTGCCTCTTGGGATGTCATCGGTGTTACCCGGAGCACCGTGATCTTTTTCAGAAGTTACAACAACCATCCATCTCCTTTCAGGTAAATAAGAAGAGCAAGGCTAGACTTGGTGGGAAAATGTAAACGTTATAATACCTTTAATGAGGAAACGCAGGGTTGGGCGGGTGGTGTAGGTCAGTGGTAGAGTTCTTGCCTGAGATGTGCAAGGCCCTGTGTTTGATAGTCAGCTCTACGGAAGGGAAGGGAAGAAGGAAGGAAGGCAAGAAGGAAGGAAGGGATGAGGGAGGGAGGGAAGGAGGAGGAAAGATGGAGGGAGAGAGTTTTAGGATCTAATCAAAGAAGGTACAAGGCATTGTTTTTAAAGGAAGGAGGAAAGGTTGATTTGCATAGGTAAGTTAAACAAGCTCATCATCCTGTCTCTCCCTGCACAGCTACACCCTGCAGGGTTTTATTCATATGAAACAGTTGATGTTTTTTCAATCCAATACAAAGAGTTACACAAAGGAGGTTTTCAAAAAAGTTCCCTATCTCCCTTCCCACCAGATTTTCCCCAAGAGCTTCCAATGAGACAAACAGTCCCCTGTGGCACATGTGTCATATTCACCACCACTGCTCTACATATTACACAGTGATTACTTAGATGAAAAAAAATGTATCTGGAGTAAAAGTTCTCTTTCTTCCCTTGTGCCTGAATCTTATGTATTTATTTATTTTTTGGTATCAGGAATCGAACTCACAATCTCATGCTTGCCAAGTAGGTGCTCTGCTGCTGAGCCATATCCCCAACCCTCCCTGCTCTTTCCTTTGATGTTTAGATAATGCCCTTTGATTCCCTAATAATAGCCGAAAAGGGTTGTGAAATAGGTCTGTTATTATTTAACTCAATTTCTATTTCATGTTCCCATATCTCTGAGCCAGCAGAAGATCATTTCAGGGTTTTTCAAAGTCATATCACATAGTTTTAGGTTACTACCCAGTGACAAGGCTTCTGGGATGGGGCAGGTATCTTGGTTCTTAATCAGCTTACAGTGTGGCCAAGACTTATACAGATTGTGGAGGTCACTTGGCTCCTTTAGAAATAGAACTTCCATTTTTTATATCTTCTATATCTGACCACCCTGGAATCCTGCCTGTTCTTTTTTGCCACATTACTAATTACTTCATGTGCACTGTCTTATTTAATCCACATAATAACTATATTATAGTTGTCATTATCATCCACATTTTGTAATAAGGACACTGAAGTTAGGTAATGCACCCAAAGCCTGCACATCTTTGGCTGTTTGTTGACTCTGTACTCTTTTGCGTGACCTTATTAATAATCCATTGTTCCGCCCTTACTCTGCCTCTCATATCTTAGACAAACCTCTAATTTCATCACAATGAATTCATGTTGGCAGAAAACCATCACACCAAGGCATGCCAGTGACCTTGGTTAATCTCAGGATTCACTTCATGAAGCAAGTATTTCTAGGCATTGGCTGTGTGTCCAACACAAATTCCAGTGGGACAGGAGCAAAGGAAGTACCAGAGCCCCTTCCATAGGAAACATAAAAATACATTTTGACCAAAATACAAATCCCATTCTATTGGAATTTTATTTAACTAGAAAAAAATAAGTCCTTCAGCTGCTAACCCATCAATTTGACATTTGGGACTCAGACATTCTTTTGGGTTGGTTATCTCATAGAAGAGGCCTAAGTCTCCTCTTCTTCTACCAAACCCACTGTGGATAGATCTCAGGGAATTTGAAAACTCCATTTCAGAGTAAATACAGTTTTAATACACTTTAGGGAGGACTCTAGCACTTGATCACTAAGTATAAGTTTTTTGCAGAAAACTGCTCACATCTCAGTTTTGGAACCCAATAGTGAGATATTCCTTAATGAAGAAGCTAATGAAGAATATCAGAGATATTCCTTAATGAAGAGCTGCATCGCATTCATCACCTCCCTCAAGTTCTTTAATCATTGTAAACCTGACCACTTTAAGGCAGAACTTCTGACATTTTTTCTATTATTTCTCTTGCAGATGGAAGTAGATATGTCTGTCTTAACACTGGTTCTGCCTGTAGCCACACTGGGGCACACAGAGTTCTCCGTGGGGGTTATTTCAGACTTTGTAACAGTGATTTTTTTTTTTAATCACTAGTGTTTTAGTGATTTCCAGTTACCCTTTTATTTTTTTATTGGTAAATTACCTGAAAATTAACCACAAATTGAGTGAAGGTAAGGTAACGTACTATGGAGTTCATTTTACTGAAACATTTCACCCTAGATTTTGGTGACTATAAGTTTAGTCCTAGCGAAGGGAAAGCCAAATCCCTTTTCTCTGCTTTTTGGCTAGGTCTGGTCAAACAGTTCACGGTTCTGATAGAAAGGAGAATGCCAGGGCTTCATAAGAAAACAGGTAGAATTTCTTACACCAGAGAACAATTACTTCATCTTGTGGATTTGCCTTCAAGTGAAGAGCAATCTCAGCAGGACGCATTCCCTGGGCATGGCACATACAGGAAAGGGAGATTACTGAAATGAAAGGTGATACTACGATTTGTCTGAAGCAGTGTTTAAACCACCAACCACCGCAGTCTGGTTAGGTACAATGAGGTCATCGTACCTATTTTACAGAGTGGTTATAAGAGCACATGAGATTCAGACAAGTGAGAGCGCTTTATCAACTTTACAGCTATGTTAACACTACAGAGTTCTGAAAATTTGTCTTGCTGTTTCCATTGCCTGACTAGCCATAAAGACATTACATTTTTACATCATAGCTAGATCTCAGTAGCAGTGGTATGATAGTAGCAAAAGGAAGACAAAAAATTGAATGTGGTAGAAAGGTGTGTGTGTATGTGTGTGTGCCCCTGTGCTAAGTTTTCTACATGCCCCAAAGAGGCTTGTGAAAGCCATACAGTATTCGAATAGGAAGAAGCACAGATCAGATGGAAATTTATCTAGGTGTCAGAAAAGCCATGGTAATCTTACTGCCCAAATAGCTGTCCATCCCAAGTTCATGTCATTACTTAGAGGAAAAAAACAAAACAAAACATAAATCAGGCATGGAGGCGCACACCTATAATCTCTGCCCTTGGAAGGCTAAACAGGAAAATTGCTACAACTTTGAGGCCAGCTTGGGCTACATAGTGAGTAGAGAGATCAAGGGCAGCCTAAACTAAATAGGGAGACCCTGTCTCAAAAAATATTAACAACACAAAGACTATGGGATGGGCATATAGCTCACTTGCAGAGGGTGTGCTATGCTGGTCCCAGCCAACGTGTTTGTTGCATTTGGGAGCCGGGGCCTTTGTACCCTACAGAACCACTCTACCACTGAGCTTCCCAAGCACCATCGCCACCCAAAATACCCAAACTCTTAAATAATAATTTTTTCATTGCTAATATTTTTTTCAAATACTTAAAATATTTTACTTTTGTGAAATCAGTTAAAATGTCTTCAATTAGTTCTTATGAACTAAAAACAGCTTTGTTGTATATGACACAGCGAATCCCCATTCGGAAATAATGATGATCTAGAAGTGATGACCCTTCCCAATTCCACTCCAATAGATCCTTAGGGCTAAATTCTGCCTCTTTTAAAAAAAAAAAAAAGGCAGGGATGTGTATGGGCTCAGGAATGATGGAGAAAGGAAGCTGAGAATGACTCACTGGGATATTTAGAAAGAGGATTAAACTTCCTCCCCCACAAGCTTGATGCTGGGAACTCCCACTCTGGAAAATGAAGCAGGTCTTGACATAAAAGCAGTTTATAGTGCCTCAACCTAGAAAAGAAGCTAGATTCATTGTTAGCTTCTAGATTGCGCAGTTAAAATGTCAGAACAGGCATGCTCATGTTTCCGGAGGCATTATTAACAATACCACCTAATATCTACAACCAACCTACATGCCCATCAGTGGATGACTGGATAAAGAAAATGTGTATATACACCCAGTGGAATATTATCCAGAATCAAGAAGGGTAAAGTCCTGTTGTTTGTAGCAAAATAGAACCTGGGGACATTAAGTGAAATGAGCCAGATACAGATATGTACCGCATGTTCTATGTCATACATGAAAGCTAAAATAACTAGGACTGAATGCAGACTAGCATAGTGGAAAGGGAGGGTGGCTCAAAGGGGCTGGGTGTGAGTACTGTGTGCAGTATCACTAGTTGAAACATCACACTACATTTTATAATATATAATTTATATGTTAATCAAACATAAAATATTAAATCAATAAAGCTTAGCAAGCATTCAGTATCCTGAAGGTCCTTACAAATGAACATATCGGGCTGGAAATGGTGGCACACAGCTATAAAACCAGATACTGGGGAGGCTGAACCAAGATGACTGAAAATGCAAGACCACTCTGGGCAACTTAGTGAGACCCTATCTGAGGATAAAATTTTAAAAAGGGCTAAGGGTGGGTTCAGTGGTACAATTCTTGCCTGGTAGAATATGAAAAGTACTGGGTTCAATCCCAGGAGCTCAAAGGAAAAAAAAAAGTACATATTGGGCTGGGGAGGTAGCTCAGTGGTCAGTGCTCACCTAACATGAGAGGCCTTGGTCTTGATCACCGCTACTGGAAAACAAAGTACACATATTGTTTCGATTTTATCACTTTATCCTTAAGTAGTTAAACATGCACGGTAAGCCTGAGGTACCAGGCAAATCATACAAGTTGTGATCATCATACAGACACAGTAAAAACAACCAAAACATCTATAAGAGCTTAATTAAATAAATGCATCCAGTATAATGATATACTCTTTGGATTTAAAATAATGTTATAGATAAATATTAATGTGACAAAATGTCTAAAGTATATCAAGGACAAACATAACTACCAATCAATATATCCTCTATGATTCTCTTTTGATAAAGTAAATAAATGTATGGATATATGTGTGTGTTTGTAAAAATCTCTTAAAGGGCTTCTGTTGGCAGGGCATTATGGTGATGTAACCCCAGGACTCAGGAGGCTGAGGCAGGAGAATCACTGTGAGTTTGAGGTGAGCCTGGACTACAAAGTGAGTTCAAGGCCAGCCTGAACTGCATAGTGAAACTCTGTCTCAAAAAGACTAAAAGGAAAAAAAATTGATAGATTGGATTCATGCTTTTGATCTCCCCTTATTCTCCAAAAATGATTTAAAATATGCCTACACAGTCACAAAGTATACAGTTTATGAAAATACAAGGAGAAATTCCCTAACTTTATTCTACCCTACTTCTGGCGTTTGTCTCCATCTCTGGAAGTGAGAATTACTGAAGAGACAGACAAGAAAATGAGAGAGGAGTTTTTTTTTTCTGCTTTATGTTTTTGGCACTATAATAATGCCTTATCACTACCATGAGTTCCAAGATCCATAGTGGGCCCTGGGAACTTCAGCTAGCACCAAACATTATACATACAGTACTGTGTTTTTTGTATAAATACATTTATAAATTTAATGCCTTTTATACCTTAACTATTTATGATAGTTTATAAATTAGGCACAGTAAGAGATTAAGAGATTATTTTATAGAATAATTATAAAATATACTATAGTAAAAATTACTTAAAACTTCTGAGTTATTTATTTCTGGAATTCTCCACTTAATAATTTTGGACTTCTGTTGACTATGGGTAATTGAAACCTTAGAAAGTGGAACTCCAGATAAGGGAAGACTACTGTTTTGACTTTTTGCATTAGTATTATGAATTTTTGTAACTTTAAATTATCAACAGATAGATACACGAATAGCAATACAGTAGCATCACACCATTTTGCACTTAGCTTAATTAGGATTCATCTAAACTTTAGAAGAGTGGAGGGCAAACAAGAAGAATAAAAGAATGAGAAAAGAGGAGAAAGAGAGGGAGAGGGGAAGAACAAGAGAGAACATTTTAAATGCTGTGGTGATTTCTGTCTGACCTCCCTTTCAATTCATATGAATTTAATTAACTCAAAGTAAATCTGAAAGAGATGATGTAAATTCCACTCATTTCTGGTCTGATGTGCTTTTCATATGTGGTCATTCTGGATGTGATTTTAATGTCAATAGACATTTTATTTTTATTTGTTAATATTTAAATAATGTAGCTTATTACAACACTCCATTACTTGCTCAAACTACAAAGCAACATTCTATTCCAACACTGAGTGATTGAAAGACCACTAATGTCTTTTTTTCCAAAGACAGTTGCTTTTATGTTTTGTTGTTACTACTGTTGTTGTTTTGTTTTGTTTTGTCTTCAGTGCTGCGGAGTGAAACCAGGACCTTCAACCTGAACTGTTCCCTCCTCTGTTGCACAGCTGCTAAATTGTCCAGGCCAGGCTCAGGCCCCTCCTCAGCCTCTCAGGCCTCTGAGATTACCAGCCTGCTCCATCCAGCCTGGTTTCAGAGGTAATTCTAACTCCTGTCTTCACTTTCGACCCCCAGAAGATGGAAAGCTCGTATAAAAATTAGCAATCCTGTGTGGTATCAGAGTGTTTACAAATTTGTCTCTCTCATCAAATTTTCTACTTGGCTAATGAAGGAGTATTGCTCTTATCATAAGTAAACTTTAGGCAAGTCGAATCCACCTTGCCCAAGATGATTGGGACCAAAAGTGTTTCAGATTTCAGAGTTTTTCAGACTTCGGACTATTTACATTTTACCAATTGAGCATCCCTAATCCAAAAATATGAAATGCAGAAATTAGATTTTTGGAACATTATGGATTTCAGATTTTTGGATTAGGCATGCTCAAACTGTCTTTTAAAAAAAAAGACAGGGGCTGAGGATTTAGCTCAGTGGCATAAGTGCCTACCTTGCAAGCATGCGGTTGTGAGTTCGATTCTGGTACCTATTTAAACAAAAAAAAAAGACAACATATTGAAACAGTATTGGTGACTCTCTTTTTCAAGACAGCAAATTTCATGACTCTGCTCTTACAACCATCTCATTTCCTCCTGCTGCCCAAGACAGAGCCCTTTTTAGTGATCAGATACCACAGCATCACAATTTTACACCATCTGCCCAGGTGTGGAATTCTCTCAACCCCAATTGGTGTCAGACATGAGCTGTAACTCGCACCTTGATTGTTTTTCTCATTTTCCTTGTGTAAAGTGCTTCCAGAAATTATATAAAATGCAAATTTATATTCTCCAGTAAGAAATGTTTTCAGAATTTGAAATATACTTAGAAAATGCCGTGTATCAAAGAATGTTAATTAAGTTACCACTTTCCTCTATAGATGATGACATCATCCAGGAAACTTCAGGCAGGGCGCAAGAGGAGCTCACACACTGATGATTAATCTGCACTTCTGCTTACAAAATTGAGCAATCAGGGATGGGCTGCCCTCAAAGCAACTCTGCAATCCTGCAGGACAGTCAGGCATTTTATTCAGAGGCCTGTGAGGTAACCAACACTTTTGGGTCTTCTGGAAATAGCAGTAGGAAGCAGCTGAGGCTTTCCCACTTTGAGGTTGGCTGGTCCCTGCGGAAATCTGTCCAACATGGTAGCTTGACCGGGTTGTGAGGTTAATGATCCCGATCAGTAGAAGATGAAAGGGCAAAACTGGACATGTTCTCCATGGAAGATAGAGACTTGGACAGGTGCATATTTACCAGCAAGGTAGCCAATATTAATAACTCATCAACTCTTTCAATTTTATAGATTGGAAATGGAAACAGTGCTGTTTATTCTGAAAATGAATTAAGAAGTTCCACGTGGGCATTCAGTGCTAGGGTCCTAGTGTATGAACAGGATTTAAAGCATTCATTAAGAACAAAAAGAGTAAAACATCTATAGCACAGTTGTTGGTCTTTTTTATTGTGGAAATGGCAAACCATTGGGTGCGTCTTCATATTCTCCTTTACTATGTTGCAGTTTATTTGTTTGCTAATACCTTGGCAATAAGAGCAGAGTTTTTCACATGTGAAACCCTTCTCTAAGAAAACACACACTAGGAAGAGATCAACAACACCCTTGCCCAGTCAGATTGAGCCCATTGACAGTGTTGGCATGGATCAACCTTAATCCTTTCTCAGGGCACTGAAGCAGAGTATACAAGTGACTACCTGTTAGGGGTTCTCTGGTGAATTCCATTCTTCCTAGCCATCTGCAGAAGACCACAGCCACCTCCCTGGTGATTTCCTGAGAGCCTTGCTGAACCAAATTCAACCAGTGTTAAACAGCGCTCATCAGATTAGAAGTTGTGAAAGAATCCTTCTTAAGACAAAAGTCTCCCTTTTCGATCCCCTGAGATGCATGACAATACACCAACCTGGGCCTCTGTTCATCACGCCCAAGGGCTCAGATTCACTGCTAGACCACTGCAGCAGGCTCCTCTGCTAATGTCACACTCACACCTCCAGACTCAACAGAACTTCTCTAGAATATTCTGTCCGCTGCATTGTTTTATAAAAACTCTTGGGTACACCGAAATTTTCTTGAAGTTTGGGTTGTACTTAGCAGTGCTGTGTCCTACTCCTCCCAACTAGCTCTGTTCTGCACCCCTGCCAAGCCTGCTGACAAGGGCCTGACCTAAATGTCCCAAGCAAGCTATACCATTAACCCAGACCGGTCACGTTTGTGTCTTCCCACAATGTGTGCCATCTGGTGTTGTGCCCCCCTTTACTCATATGATCCGGGTAAGGGATTGCACCATTTGTTGATCTGATATGTTCACAGGCCTGGTTCTTTCAGATGTGACCTTGATTTATCCTGTATCTATGACCCCTGATTTAATTTGCCAAGTTTATACATGGTAATTCTTTTATTAGTGTGATTGTGAATTAGTTTGTGTCCTATGATGCTGTGTGCAGCTAATGGTTGTTTTTTTTGATAAGTTTAGTGGCCAAAAATCTGATAGTTATTTACTTGCACTGATAAGTACCAAGTCATTTCACCCCCCATTTGCACTCAAAATGGAGCAAATTTTTACTTTATAAAATAGAGTAACTGGGGGCAGGGCACAGCCTGCTCTACACAATAAATCTCTAACCACCGCACCCCATTGTACCCCACTATCATCTTTATTAGATCGCTGCCCACCTGCAGAAGGCCAAGGTATAAACTCTGCTGGTCTGCACCACTCCTTTTTGCCTTTAGTCAAATAGGATAGAACTTTGATGTCTCTCAGTCTGTATTTCATAACAAAGAGGAAGTATGAGTATATTTTCTGCTCCTCCTGCCTCTTAATTCCTCTTTCTTTCTCTGCTTCCAAGAGAGGATTTACTGGGGCGTTACTAAATTGCTGTGGAGAGGGTTAACTAGAAATGCGTAGGTTATGGAGCCCAGACTCAGTGGCGAGGACTTGGAATCCTAACTGATCAGTTCAACTGTGATGTCCAGTTTTTAATGTTAATCATATGAAACAGGAACAGGTATAAAAACACCTCCTGAGAGTGAGATTAAACAAGGTAATGGTATAAAAGCACTTTGCCAATTCTCAGCTATGTATTTAAAACAAATAGATCCTGTTAATCATGGCAGTGATTCTTTTCAAAGGAGTACAGTAGCCAAAACTTGATTAAATAAAAAGTCAGGTAACCGCCTTCCCCTCCCCGCTTCTCCTCCAGCATGGCCACCCCACAGCTCCAAGCCTCTCTGCTTCCCAAGGGACCCAGCTCTCCCATGGCTACTTCCTTACCCGGGTGTCCTCACATCCTTAGTGGAAACTTCTCAATTAGCTGTTGATCTTATTAACCAGTCACAGAAATTCACCATAAAGCATGCATGATGATCAAGCTTCTAGGAAATATTTAATTTTAAAAGAGTTTTTTAATCAAATAATTTTATATTGATGGAATGAGGTATACAGAGAAAAAGAAAACAGATTTTTTATTTCAGTGCTTTTTCATATTTTAAATGAATGCTTGTTAGATTCAGAAGTGTATCATATTTTCACCACATATATGTTCATAGAGGTGCATTATTCATCATGGCCCAAACCAGAAACAATCTGAACGCCATCAACAACAGATTGGGTATGTATGTGCTCTCTTCATGTCAGGAAAAGCTACACAGCAGGGGGAATGAAGGAACTAATCCTTACACTACAACATGGGGGAATCTCACAAACATGGTAATGAGTAGAGGAATCCAAAGGGCACGTGCTGTATAACTCTATTTGTATAAAGTTCAAAATCAGACAAAATGAATGCCCGGTGCTGATCGTCAGAATTGCTGATGGAAGCGGGGTAGTCATGTCTAGGAAGGAGGCCTCAGGCAGCTTTGAGATGGCAATAATGTCTTGCTCCTTGACCTGGGCCCTGCTTACATGGGCATGCTGATTTTGTGGAAGAACTTTGAGCTTTTAACTTACATCCTTTTCTGCATGTCTCTTATAGTTTAAATGTTTACTAAAGTTAGTGGCACATTTATGGTAGATAACAATAGATATTTCCTAGAATATAGAAAATATATAGTGTTAAAGAATTAGTTTTCAAAATAAGGCAAGATTGTTACTACATATAAATATAAAATAAACACATATGAAAGTTTTCATTTACCACATTAATACATTAGGTAAATAATAGGATGTGAAGCCAGTTCAGATGGGGATTTGGTTTCTATTATCTACCATACAAAATTCATTTGCACTGACACGAGAAGGAATAATTTTCATAAATATGGATGTGAAACATTTGCATTATTATCAATTTTCTACATATTAATCTTTTTTCTTTATAGAGTTGTAACCTAGTGTAATCAAGAACTACTGTGGCCAAAGATAATGAAAACAGGAAATCAACAGAATGGGTGTTAGGATAGCCACTAAATTTCAGATGCTTTTGTTTTGCGGTTCTAGAGATCACTCGACCACAGAGCTACATCTCCAGTCCTTCAGAGTTTTATAATTTTTTTATGATAAAGTAAAATCAAAACAACCTTTAATTATTTTATTCAGGGACAGCCAATATAAACACAGTTTTGTACCATGTGTTTTGAATATCATGTAAAAATTACATTTGTAACAAAGTTTACCTATCTAAAATTTTAAAAAATAAAACAATTGTTTTTATGTGGAGTACGGATGTTTGGTTTGTTCCAGAGTGCCTCTGCTCACACTTACACTTATTTCCTTAGCATGCTTTCTTAGAAGTAAAAGCAAAAGATATGATCACTTTAAGACTTTTGGTATACTTTGTTTAATATTATAGGAATACTTTGGAGTGCACAGCTGGTTTGGAAGAAAAACTCTCAGTTATTTGCATTCTTTAGGAATTATTCCTGCTCATAAGATTTTCAGGAATAAAGATAATATTTATAGTCTGGTAATTACCTTCTGCCTTCTTGTCTTCCTTTGCTTTTGGACTTTGAGCAAAAGCCCTCTCTTTGCTTGAGGAAAGGCATGCACTGGCACAGCAAACCACAATAATGTGAAGTTTAAGCCAAATCCCGGTGTCCGAGTTCTGATGGCTTCCATCTGTATCAGGTTATTAATCCCATAAAGAATTTCCCAGGACCCAACTCAAGCCTCACTTCCTCCATGAGACATTCTGAGTTTACATGTACTTTCTGATCTTTTCCCCAGTTTTGATTTAAAAGATCTTATTAGCCACAAGTATCTCACCATGACAGGTAGTATTTTCAACCTCCTACTAAAGGTGGCACAGTATAGAAGCCCTGGGATAAGTGATAAGTAGAACAGTCCTGTTCCTGCCCTGTGAGTTCAGAAACTATGGTTTTCCTATAAGATCCACCTACCCATACAAGGCAATTCGTATGTTTTAACTCTGGTTGTCGTTTATTGGTTGTTGTTTCTTAGTAGGCACCCTAGTTCTCTTCCCAGCTAGATAAGATGCCCCTTGAAGGTAGAGTCTCTGTCTTCTCTTCTCTGACATCCTCCAACAAACTGAGCACGCAACAGGCGCTCAGTACACAGCAATGAAAGCCAAAATACTTTGTGTCCGTGTGGCAAACCTATGGTACATGTGCCGCATGACCCTCTCTGTTGGCACACGAACCAGGCCGCAAAGCATTGCCCCAGCAGCTGAGCATCAGATAAAAGCACGCAAAAGCATGCCAGATGCAAACTCTTGCCTTCCGATCACAAGTTGCTTGTATCATCGAAAGCTCTGTTATTGTATTTTTAAAACAAAAATGTTAACGTATGAGGTTTTTTTTCCTAACCTAAAACCTGAGTATTCAGGTTTAATTGCAGTGTTTCCACTTCAGTAGATGAGTGCGTTTGGGGCTGCAGTTTGGGCACTCGGTCTCCAAAAGGTTTGCTTTTGCTGTCATAGACCAGGCTCTCCTTGTGGCTCCTCAGTGATTCTTAAGCGTCTCTGTGAGGATAAATAACAAATGATTGAAAAACAGAACTTATATGTGTGTGACCGCTTTACGTCTTGAATCATTGCCCATAGAAGGCACCATTCATTTTTAAATTATATTTTATATTGTTATAGCCCTAAATTTTAAGTATTTATGGTGTTCATTCAGTAGGTGTTCATTAGGTTTCTTCTCTGTGGAACCAGCTCAACTGGCCACTTCTAACAGAGTAAAATTAAAATTTTTTATTTTTTTTTTGATGTCCTTTTCCAGTAATGCCTTAAAGAATATTTATTTCCACCTTCAGAGTAATCTCTTTTAAAAAATAACATCTAAACTTTGGAGTACAATTCAAAAATAATGTCATAGTAATGGTCTGTGTGTCTGTGTGTGTGCCACATGCATGCAAATATACCAACGTGGCCTAAAATCTTGTTTCAAAAGAGGAAGAGGAATGCAAAGTTAAGTAAAATACAAGCAAGAAAAATCTGAATTTTTGAGGGGCTGCCAGCAGAATTTAATCTAAGTTGGCTTTTTAGTTGACACGATTTATCCCTTCTTACTGGAAGGAAACGTCTTTCCTTTGGGAGATAACAGAATCATTTCAACAGCTTCTGTGTCTACACAGTCCCATCTGGAATTAAATAAAGCTCCTGTCCCTCAGTGTCTGCTTCCAGAGGTTCACTCTCTGTGGGTGCCACTCACACTGCCTCTGCTGCCCAAAGAAGTGAGTTCTCTGGAAGTAGGAAGGGTTCCCTCCACCTGTCTTAATAATGTTACCTTTTCCATGGGCAGAAGGCCAAAAAGGACAAAAGAAAAAAAGGAGAGAGAAAGAGAGAGAGAGAGAGAGAAGCAGGAGAAGGAGGAGAAGAAAGAGAAGGGGAAGGAAAAGGAAAAGGATCAGAAAGGAAAAAAGAGAGAGAAGAAAGGAGAGGAGGGGAGGGGAAGGGAGAGGAGAGAGTTGGGAAAGGAATAGAATGGGAAGAGAAAAAGAAAAAAGGGAGAGAGAGAGAGTGGTAGGGAAATGGAACTATAGTATTTGCATCAGACACCGTATAACAGTCCCTGACTTACTTAATGATGAGGAAAGGGACAAACAAATATGTGCCTCTTTTCAGGACTTCTCTAAAGTCTAAGGAATAGCATCAGATACTTGGAGAGAGACAAAGATGGAACATACGGGATTTTTCATCCTCCAGGAGTTTCCAGTCTGGTAAAACACAATAGTGTCATGTGCACTAGTGATTAAAGTGTGAGCTCTGGTGGGAGTTTGCCTCTGCTCATTTGAACACACTGATGTACCCTGGGGTAAGTTACTAAACCTCTCCATGCCTCAGTTTGCTAACTTGTAAAATGAGGATATAGTATAACTCATAAATCATTAAGAGGATTAAGTATAATACACTAAAATTTTACCAAGGTTTCAGGATGTAAATCAGTGGTAGAGCAGAGAACTTGACTAGGACACCTGAAGCCCTGGATCTCATCTTCAGTAGTGGGGAGAGTGCTTAAAAGGGCACCTATTGTTATTAATACAGAAAACTTTAATACACAAAGCACAATTTAGGTTCATAACAGAGCTGAGATAAAAAGCTATATGATTACAGAGGTTGGAGCAGTCCTTCATGCCTTTATGAAAGTGGCATTGGAACTGAGCCTTAAAGATTAATTAGGGTTTAGAAGTGTGGAGATGGGTGGGAGTAACTCCAGAAGATAACCTATAAGAGATAGTGGTGAGAAAGAGGTGAGAAGATGTGGAGTGCTTGTTACAGAAATAGCAATTCAGGTCAGCTGTGCCAACGGGAAGTGAAGGGACATGAATGGTGAAAAATTTAGCTATAAAGATAGATTAGGAGTAAGGTGTGGTGCTGCATGCCTGTAATTCTAGCTATTCCAGAAGCTGAGATGGGAGGGTCACAAGTTTGAGGCCATCTTGGTTATCTTAGCAAGGTTCTGTCTCAAAAGTGCCAACTCCAGATGAGCCCTTCCCATGTGCCAGCAGTAACTGTGGGCTAGGAGGAGAAAAAGAAGTGCCCCTCCTGTGAGCCAGCTGGTGCATGGGCTGGAAGGCAAGAAGAGCTGAGCTCTCCCACCCTGTAAGTGACAGGCTGACACAGAGGAACACAGACTGGATTGATAGCAACAGAGGTATAAAAAACAATTTCATGCTTATATCATTGGATTGACTTTACAGGCCTAAAGCTGGTAGTCTGAGCATCTATTTAGAGGCTAATAATATGCAATATAGTAACTATAGGGATTTTGAAATCCAATAATGTTTTTGAAATACAATAATGTTCTCACTGTTTTGTTTTGCTCCATTTTACTGTTTTGTTTTGATCAGTTTTATTGTGTTCTTTTTTTTTTTAATGTCTGATAGTATGGGCAGCAATTCTGAAGATAACAAGAGGCATTATGGTAGCAAAGGTTAATTTCCTATTACCTTGTTTTGAAGTTCTGTATCACTTTCACTGTTTTTGCTTTGATTGGCTTTATTCTGTTTTATTTTGTTTGGTTTTATTCTCTTAAATTTTTTTTTTAGTCAGTACCAGGGATCAAACTCACAACCGTGTGCTTGCAAGACAGGCGCTTATGCCACTGGGCTAAATCCCCAGCCCCAGTTTTATTCTCTTCAAAATAAAAAAGAAATAAAGAAAGAAAAAGTGGCAAGCACAAGGTGCTGAGTTCAATTTCCAGCACCCCCATCACCCAAAAAAAGACTTCGTTTCAAAATTTTAAAAAATTTATAAAGCTAAAGATGTAGCTCAATGGTAGAGTACATACCCAGCCTTCATAAGGCCTGAATTCAATTGACCAGTACTGTGAAAGAAAGAAGAAGGGGAGAAAGGAGGGAAAGAAGGAAGGAAGGAAGGAAGGAAGGAAGGAAGGAAGGAAGGAGGGAGGGAGGGAGGGAGGGAGGGAGGGAAGGAAGGAAGGAAGGAAGGAAGAAAAAGAAAGAAAGAAAGAAAGAAAGAAAGAAAGAAAGAAAGAAAGAAAGAAAGAAAGAAAGAAAGAGAAAAGAGGAAGAGAAGAGAAAGAAGGAAGTGAAGAAAGGAAAGCAGAGCAGTAGGATGGGAGGGTGGCGGTAGGTTGTAGGGCGATGTGCAAGACGCGTCAGGCAATGAAGCTTGGACTTCACCCTTTGTGTAGTAAGAAGCCACTGACGGTCTTTGAGCAGGGAAGCGGCATGTGCACAAAAACACTTTTAGAACTATGTTGCCACCTTGGTTACATAGAAGGGAGGGATTTCACACCACTGGCCACCATTTTGCTGAGTTTCCACCTGCTATCCAGCCCTGCACTAACCCATTTTGGGACAAAAGTAGTAAGAGCAAAGGTAGTGGTGAGAACTGAGATAAAGAAAACATATGAAACATTGGCACAGTCTGAACTTGACACGGATCGCAGGTGGAATTCAAGACAAAGTGAGGCATTTCTGGCTTGGCTAGATAGGGACAACAGTCATCTACTATTTTTAGAAGTTCAAAATACATTTCAAATGAAGTAAAGCAGTGAGGAAACGTTTTGATTTCAAACCATGAGTCCTTCTCACCCCACCAGCAAAATCTCTGTGCTACTTAGTTCGATGTGATAAAATATTGCTGTCTTAGCAGAGAATAAATGGTGTTTGGAGACAATGATGTACCAAGACCAGTTCATCTCAATCCACGATTATCTGGACAGCCTGAGGTCAGAGGCAGAAAAACTAGATGGTGCATCATATCCCGAGCTGGGATTGGCAAGACTGTCTGTATGGGTCAGGGGTGATAGAACCTGGGACACTGGTCAAAGCCCTGTTCAAGTCTTGTATGTGATATAGATATGGTTTGTCCCTAAGAGTTTATGCATCGAAAGCGTGGTCCTCTGTGTGTAGGTGCTGAGGTGGCCAACTTTAAGGAGAACTTAGTGGGTTATTACTGGCCCTCCCTGTTCACTGTCTTCTTTCCTGGCCATGTGATCTTTCCTTCTCGAGTGCAGCCACTGTGGCAGCATCTGGCAGGAGGTCATTTGAACAAGAGACCTGCCTAAGTTACTTTCATTGTAGCTGATACAAAATACCCAACACCCAGAGTTAAAGGAGGAAAGGTTTATTTTGGCTCACAGTTTGTAGAAGCTTCAGTTCATAGTTTACTGGCTCATAGTTTTCAGTGCTAAGTGGCATGGCAGAGGGGCATAGGAGAGGAGAAAACGTTCATGGCAAGCAAAAGACACAAAAGCAGCAAAGTAGCAAGCAGCTACTAACCCTAAGGATAGCAGCCCTCTTTCTATCCTTTGTATCTTATCCAAGCTACCCACTTTAAGGCAGGTAGCACTCACCCCAGGGTGGGGCAATCTTAATCCTCCCATTGAATTGTGATTCAATCCCAGCATCACACACTCTAGATCCAGCCACCTCCAAAAGGCTCCAACTGTGACCACATGAAGCTTTGAGGGGACATCTAGATACAAACCATCACAGGGCCCTTGCCAGAATCAGCACTATACTCTTTGGATTTCCAGCCTCCAAAACTATAAACTACACAAACCTCTTCTCCTCATAAGTGCTCAGCCTCAGGTATTTCATTATAGAAACAGAAAATAAAGCCATGCAGTTTCCCTCTGGAGTCCAGCTTCCAAAGTGCTAACCAGCCTTGTATTAGCTTTCTGGGATGCCATAATAAAGTAGTTTGTAGCCAGCACAATCTGGAGGTCAGAAGCCCAATATCAAGGTATCAACGGGGCTGACTTCTTCTGAGGTCTCTGAGGAACAATCCATTCCCTACCTCTTTCCTAGACTCTTGTGATAGCTGGAAATTGTCGGTGTTCCCTGGTTTGTTAACACACCTCTCCAGTCTCCGCCTCCATCTTTCACTGCGTCTCCACACAGTCCTCTGCTTATATGGATAGTAGTCATGTTGGACCCACCCTGTCCTGTAAAACCTCATCTGAAATAACTATTTCTGCAATGACATTATTCCCAGTAAGGTTCTGAGGGTTAAAACTTGCACTTGCTGTATGGATTTGGTAGGAAGGAGGCACAATTCAACCTATAATTGTCCTGATGGCAGAAAAGAAAGTGGAGTGAAGCAGGGGGAGAAGAAGAAGAATAGGGGATGATCAGAGTGTCAGGAGGCACAGGGTGGAGTTTCTGAACACCAGGAAATAGTGAAAGCACAGGTCGCCTCAAATGAGCCTGAGTTTTGAATGATTCTATTGGTTTGTGCAAATTAATTATGCGTTTAGCTTAAGACCACACATTTTTTTTAAGACAGAGTCTTCTTATGTGGTTCAAGGTGACCTTGAAATCACTACGTAGCCCAGGTGGGCCTCAAACTCACAGCAATCTTCCTGCCTCAGCCTCCAAAGTTCTGGGATTACAGGCATGTACCACCATGCCCAGCTAAGATTTCACTTTTTAACCTTCAGAGTTGACTTGATGATATGAGATAGGTGCTTTACTAATGGTTGGTATGGACAGACCCTATCCTCTGCAGAGGCTTTGGGGCTAATATTGTCAGAAATGAAAGGCTAAGGGACTTATGTTGTATGGGAATCTTATTATGTCTTCATGGTTTGTCATTAATTCAGGGTGACCTAGAGTTTGGGGAGCCCATAGAAGCTGGGGATACTAGGTGCCTCACCTTTGCCCAGAAGCCTAACTCCTATTCCTTCAAGCTCTCTTGAAGGACAGCTATCTTAGACCTCTTTGGATCTAAGCATGCAGTAAATTTTGTGGGTCCTGCTTCCTAGGGTGGGAAAAACTGTGAATCTAATACTCACTAGATTTTTTTTTTCAGTGCCAAGGATTAAACCCTAAACCTTGCACATGGTAGGAAACTGTTCAACCAGTGAACCACATTCTAAACTCACTCACTGGCTTTTTATAAATTAGCAAACATCTCTATCCCTCCACTCATCACCTGTAAAATGAAGGTAAAAATTATTACCTGCCTCATGGGATTGTCATGAGAATGAAATGAATTTGAACCATGTGACATGTTTAGAAGTATACAGTCAGTGCTAAGCCAGAGGGCTGTTATGAGAATTACGTGAAATGATAGACATGGAACACTTAACACAGTTCCTGGCCCACAGGGTTCAGTAGGTGTTAGTTTGCTGGCTGCTGTCATATCATCATTGTCATCACCATCACTTCCTTACATGACCAGTCCTGCTCCTTCAGTCCCTCATGGAAAGAGAGCTGGATAGTCTTGTGGAAACACATTCTAATCCCACTTCCACCATTCTTTCATGAGATCTCAGGCAAGCCATTAAGCTTCTTTGGGCTTTGTTTGCCACAGATGAGACTCCTAGACCCTTCATGAGTTTTACTGTCATTCTTGCACATCACTCCTTTGGAAGCTGGAGTGTTGGGCCCTATATTTACAGTGCACTAGTTACTATGACAGGACCCAAAGCAAGGGCAAAGCCTGGATGCTCAGGGAAGTTGCCCTGAGCCTGGCGAAATGCCAGGCACTCTGGTGTAACATAACCTACACTGCCCCATTCGGGCAGCCTGTATGTGTAGCCCCAGTGTGGGGTCTTTGGAAGCCAATGAGACTGTGGGAGAGCAGAAGCCTAAACAAGATGGGATAGTCTGGGTCACTTATTGTGTTAGTCCCTTTCCTCATCTCTGGCACTCACTATTCAACACCAACAAATTAAAAGAGGAGAAGTGAATTTTGGCTCACAGTTCAGAAGTATCAGTCCATTGCCACAGGCTCAAACATAGAAACTGCGTAGTAGAAGGACCTCAGTTAAAGAAAGCTGCTCACATCATGGCAGCCAAGTGGCAGAGAGAAGGGATAGGAGAGAGATACCCTGTCAGATCGTGCCCCCAGACCCCACCTCCTGACATCACATTCAGGTATAGCGCCCCCATGATTTGATCACCTTTGAAAAGCCCCATCTATGAGTGCATGAGGCATTGAGGGACATGTAAATCTAAACATAACACCATTCCCTCAGGGACTCTACTTGGCTCGTTCTAACTTTTGCTTTTCTATTTCATATCAGTTAGCTGGGACTTGTGTCAGATATTGAACTGTCTTATATATCATCTTATTTAATCTTTATAACAGCTCTGTGAGGAAACAGGTGCTATTGTCTCCCACAGGGTTGTTGAATAAATTGTCCCTGGTTATACAACTAGTAAGTGACTAAGCCAGTGTAGACAAACCCCAGCAGTCTGGTGGCAGCACCCCTGAGGCCACACTGACTTTTGGAAATCTGGAAGAGGGCAGTTCGAGCCAAAATGAAACTGGGTATAATCTCTGATCTAACAATTTCACCTTAATGAATGTATCTGATAAACTTGTTTGACTTGCTGCTTGAACTATTTCTATAAGAAAAAATGTAAACATCTATCTATAAGACACTGGTTAATATGCACTATATTGTTGCAATGAGATAAGACATGGAAAAGAATAATGCAGATTTATAAGCATTAATGTAACAACATCTTCAGTTTATTCTCATTCTCATTCGCATGCATGTGTGTGTGTGTGTGTGTGTGTGCGTGTGTGTGCGCTCACAGTGCTGAAGACTGAGCCCAGGGCCTCACACATGCTATGCAATTGATCTGTCACTAAGCTATACTCTGACCCAAGATATATTATTACATTTAAAAAAGAAAACAGATTCCTGGTAGAAAAAAAGAAGAAAGAAAGAAGGAAAGAAAGAAAGAAAGAAAGAAAGAAAGAAAGAAAGAAGAAAGAAAGAAAGAAGAAAGAAAGAAAGAAAGAAAGAAAGAAAGAAAGAAAGAAAGAAAGAAAGAAAGGAGGGAAGGAAGGAAGGAAGGAAGGAAGGAAGGAAGGAAGGAAGGAAGGAAAAAACAGATGAAAGGACTATATATATTTTTATGAAAAGCTGCTAGGGGTTGTAGCTCTCGGATTAGCACATGCCTAGCTAAATGAGGCCCTGTATTCCATCCCCAATCACTTCCCAAAAACAGTTATAAAACAGCAATTTATATAGCATGCTATCATTCATACTTTTAAAAAGAGATGAGCACACACACTTTTGGTTGTTATCTACAACAAATATCCCTAGCATTATATATATCAAAGTAGAACTAATGGTTGTGTTCGATGTGCAGACCTGGAGGACTAGCGTCATCCAGGCGAAGCAAAATTACATCCAACCCTTTTGTATGATCACATTTTTAAGTCATAAGTGTTTACCTTTTTAAATAGTTTATTTACATTTAGTTAAAAATAAATTTTATTCTCTGCATTTGAGATTAACAGCACAATGTCATGGGATCCCTCTGAAGAGTAAAATGGTCCTCTAGTTAGCAAATTCCATCTGTCCTCTCACATAGTTACTTGTTTCATGGTTGCTAGGCTCAGAAAGTGGTTCAGTGGTACACCAATTTCCTACTAAAATGTCCAAAGGCCTGGGTTTAATCTTTAGACTTGGGAGGAAAAAAAGATAACAAGTAGTGAATTCACATGTGTTTGTTTTGTTTTGTTTTTCTAGGAAAAGGAGCAATCTCCAGTACTGGGGAAAAAAAGTTTGAGAATGTTGATGGTAGGCCAATGGCTTTATCTGGTAAATATTTAACCATGCCTGAGTCTCAGCCCAAAGATTCTGATTGAATTTGTTTGGAATGGGCCCCATATGATGGAGTCTAGACTTTGTGAAGCAGACACTTTGGGAATGGGTAATGCTACACTCGTGTCAAAAATCAAGATGGAGAGACTAGCAAATGCATGAGTACATTGTAACTCCCCGATTTGAAATCCAATCCCCTTCCCAAACCCAGCATGTGACCCAGCAGCCACTGGTGAGCAATACCCTTGGCTTAAGCAGTTATGGACCTCTTAGGTTGAGCACGTTAGTAATGTTACCTACTTTAGGCCTATAAATTTAGTCTTAGTAAGTTTTGAAAAGAGGTAGGATGAAAAATACCAAATTCTCCACAAAATAATTTATTAGAGGAAATGAGATCTATAAATGACATAGTAAAAGCTTTATGTTACCAGCTCGCTCTTTCCTGGATTTATGTATTTTATACTAAAGGTCATGTCACCTCATATAGTACATCTCCAGCATTAATAGAGGTTCAATCAATATTTGACTAACAAGTGATTCCACTAATCAATCAATCAACCAGTCAATGTATATCACTGAAGGAGAAGCTAATTCTGCTGTTGGCTTCCACTACCCAACTTACTACCAAGTACATTCTTGGAGTGGAGTATACAGAATGCTGATGCCTGAACAATAAATGTGCTAGGTTCAGGTGTTACAACTGAATGTCACCCAAGATGAGTTATGAACACAGACGGTGGTAGGAAGGAAAAGGAGAGTGTAGTGGCCATTAGCTCTTGTGACCAAGTATGCCCAAGTTTCTTCCTCAGGATATAAAAGGTTTGCATTTCCCTACCACATGAAGATCTCTATGACCACATGAGGGTCATTCAACTGATAAAAGTATTGTGTTTTGCTTCTACACAAAAAGCTTTAAGAGTCAGTTGTGGTGTGTCCAACTTTTCCATTAGGTGAACCACGTACAGGCTTATCCAGAACCACAGCATGGGATTTTCAGAGCTAAAACTGAGACAGCTTGGACATTTAGTCACACCTATCGGGACAGTTATCAGCATTTTAGATACTGACTTGGGTGCAGAGTAAGAGTAATAGGGGAGAAAAAAGTCCCTAATGAACCTAAGGCTCAGAGCCTCTTGATAAGTTTCTTGTGGAAATACTGCTACTGAGGACCAGGGATAAATTCCAGACCACATCTGTCTGATTTTAAAAGGCATTTTTAAACTGGGTGTGGTGGCTAACACCTGTAATCCCAGCACTCCAGAGGTTTTGGCAGGAGGATCGTTGTGAGTTCAAGACCCATCTAGGCTACAAAGTGAGCTCAAGGCCAGCTTGAACTGCATAGTGAGACCCTGTCTCAAAAAAAGACAAATAAATAAATAAATCAAATGCATTTTTAATGCTTCATTCCACCTGGAAATGAATAGTCTTTATTATGGGCTGTCTTGTTGTACACTACTTTGAGTACAAGTATCGTCTTAATTTTGTTTCAGTTTTGGAGGCTGATACCCACAGGCAGTGAGAACAACAGCTTTTCTAAATTCAGTGTTTGTCCTGGGTGTTAGGCAGTGGTGTAGGTTGGGGTGGGGGAGATCCACCCCTGGCTGCACATTTTTTGGGCAGTAAAGTGAAGGACTGCCCCAAGTAGCATGAACTTTAGCTACCCACTGATGTTAGGAGTTATACAAAGATGAAGAAATGTTATTATTTCTTTCTTCAAGAACATATAAAGAGGGGATAGAAATGTACACAGCTAACTATATTACAAGGCAGATGTTATGGTTTGGGTCTAGATGTGACCCCAAAGGCTCATGCAGTCATATATGGGGCTTTTAGAGACATAGCTGGATCTAGATGTGTGATGCTGAGATTAAGGGTGTATGATTACTAAATCAGTTCACTGATTGGTTCAACACTGCCCTAACCCCAGCAGCCTAGATACAATATAAAATAGGCAGAAAGATGCTGTAAGATCCCTTGTTGCTTTCCTATGGTCTGCCTGCCAAGAACTGCTCTCCTCTCCCAAGCCAACCTGCCTTGGAGCCAGATGATTATGGACTGAAGCCTCTAAAGTGAGCAAATAAACCCATCCTCCTTTAACTTTGGGCACTGAGTACATGATCTTGGCAATGAGAAAAGTAACTAAGACAGCAGATGTAAGTGTTATTAAAATACTTTATATACCTTTCTCTACTGTGCAAATTTATTACAATAAGCATACTAGCATTATGATTTTAAAAGATTTATAAAGCAACAGTTATGAAAAACTGAAGTATCTTTAGCTCTAGGTTCCCAATTCTTGTTGCAATGATGAATATACCTAAAGCAAATGTAGTAATGCCTTCTTTTTCTGATGGTCAGTAATTCTTCTATAAGACAATACCTGGACTTACCTGTCTTCAGTAGAGTGAGAGCCTTGAGGTTCATTCAGTCGTGCTGTCAGATTTCCCACTACAGTCATAATTTCTCATTCATTCTGTGTGGCCAGTAGCCCAAGTCTGCATGCCCACTGAGCAAGATTCTTTGCCATGGATCAAAGCCAGCTAACTGTCCCAAGAGTCTCTTTCCTAACAGAGAAACAAAGCACCCAGCCTTCCATAGGGATCCTTCCTGCTAGTCTAAAGTCATTAGAATAAAGCTTTATCTGGAGAAGGGTGGTGACCAGACTTGTAGCCAAGGTAATTTGAAGCCCAAGGTCTCAAAGATAACTGGACTCTGTTGCCAGCTCTGGACAAAGACAGTGTAGTTCCTGGGAAAGCACTGCTGACCTGCTGCCTTCAGTTGGGCCACCTCCAGGGCTGTGCTGAGGTGTCAGGCTCTGAGTACAGCCACTGGCATAGTTGCTTTGGTGGCTTCAGCAGACAAGCAAGCAGCAAATGTGTGCATTTGTGAACCATTTGGAGAAACCACATAGAAATAAGCAAGCAGGCAAAACCTACTCTTTGAGATGTTTTGTAACATCTGCACTCCCTACAGAAGAGACTTTTCTCATTGCCGTAACTCAGAGCTTTCCCTGGGGCCTCCCTGTCAGAATGGTGAGCGTCCACGGAGAGCTAGAGGAGGGACTCCTGCCGTGGATCATGCAAGGAAATGCTCAGCTTCTGAGACAGAGGAGAACAGGTGGCCTGCGTGCCTTAAACTCCAAGTGAGAGGTTTCCCCCAGCTTCCTAGGTGAGCGTGTTCCACTCAGCAGGGTAGACACAGGTTTGAGTGCTGTGACTTGTGCTTGTGACACCTTTGCCCGAGAACAGCACAAGGTGAACTTTCACATTCACACTACAGAAGGAAAGATACTGACTGAGCCACTTCATTCAAGACGTCTCTCATATACATGTATTGTAATACATGTGCATATGTTTTATTATAATCATATGTTCTATTGTTATCATTTATTATTATACAGTGTTAGGATTGGCTAGATAGGCTGCATCCACACATAGCCCCCCAAATACTACTGCCTTAACGTGATGAAAGTTGATTTTGTGCATCATAATCTGCTATAGATAGGGGGCGCTCCTGGGCAACTCCTCTGAGTAGAGACCTGAAGATCCTGGTTCCTTTAGATGCTGTCATCTTCAGCATGGGGCCTCAGCTCTTGCCACAGAGGGAGAAGAGACTGCAGGATTTGTGGCTTGGTTTGCAAGCACCATCTGTTACTTCTGCATATCCCATTAACCAGACCCCAATCACAAAGCTCCATCTTCATTGCAAGGGAGGCTGGGAAATGTCCTGTTTTGTGTGCCAGCAAGACAAGATGAAATTGATGAATATATATAATCAGTCTTAGGGACATGTTATAATTATTATATAAAATGATTCTAATTTTTTTTCTAATTGACTTTGAGACAGGGTCTCACTATGCAGTTCAGGCTGGCCTTGAGCTCACTTTGTAGCCCAGGTTGGTCTTGAATTTGCAATGATCTTGCCTCAGCCTCCCAATGCTGGGATCACAGGCATGTGCCACCACACCCGGCTTCTAATATGATTCTAATTATACTTTGCATTTGGTACTATGTAGGCTGCTGCCTTGTTGCCTCAGCCTGAATTCTGTGACATCCCAGCCTCAGATCAGGACTATGAGTTTCTGGACAGGTTTCTTACTGCCCATATTTTATGGATGAGAATCTTGAGACCTAGAGTAGTTGCATGATTTTTCCAAAGTCATGCACTAAGTGACAAATCTGTTTCTCTCATTCTCAGGTTAGTGGTCTCTCTACTACTACACATGTTTTTCCTCAACCTCAAACTAAGTACACTGATCTCAGTGTAAAAACTGAAGTGGAAGATATATTTGTGCTTCTATAAATCAACATGGTTTTGTTTTTGCCTTGGTTTTTTGTATCAGTAATCAAACTCTGGCAGGCACTGTGCCACTGAGCTACAGCCCCAGCCCTCAGCCTATTTAATATTGCAAGCCCCCACTCTATGTTGGAAAGTATTATTAATTTCCACCTTTATGGAGGTGTCTAAGTTTGAGGTGGGATGGCAGGAGGAGTGGTGAGCAGAGTGTTTAGATAGTGACAAGGTACTGGGAGACCCATTTGTTCCTCAAGTCAGCTCTTGGATGGGCCCCAGCCAAGATGTCCATAATTTCTTCTAGTCCTCCTCTGCTGACATGGGTGGATTAGTCTGTACTTCCTTCCAATTCACACTGGTCATTTGTATCCAGCAACAGTCTGTTACCAGGAGGTAATTCCATGCTACAAGCAATTCTGCAGGCCCAGAGTTCACAGCCATTCTTCTCCCAAAGCTTGCTGGCTCCATGAGGGAGAGGAATGAGGCAGCAGGGAAGGACCCTTGCCCTTTTATCAGTCAGTCATCTTTCTTCCTTCCTATCAGCAGAGAGAAGTGTTTCCAGTCTTCTAGGGAAGCCCCACTGTCCTCACACCTTTCTCTTCCAATACTTAGGCTGCACAGTGGACCTTAGAGTTATAACCGGCTTCACATAAAAAAAACTTGGGTTACAACCAGGCTTTTAGGTTTAATTTACAGCCAAAGTCTTTAGTTATGACCCAAATGCCAGCCACTTGTGAGGTTGTGAACAAAGACTCCCAATGCCAGAAAAGAGTATATAAGCACATAAGTTTCAGTCTGAGCCCAGATGTATGTGTTTGTGGACACGATTTCATATAATCGCTACAATTACTGCTATCAAAATGGCTCCAAAAGCTAGAAAAGAAGCTAAGGATGGAAGGAGGTAAAGAAAACAATCATATTTGAAAAGAATAGCGTTAAAAAAAAAAGACAGAAGCAGAAAAAGCAAGCCCTCCCTGTGAACCAGAGCCACGCACAGGCTGTGGGCAGTGAGGGTACAGCCAGATCCAGCCTCTTCCGGTGCGTGGGCTGACAAACAAGAAGAGCCAGTCCCCACTCCCACCCACAAGTGACTGGATGATCCAGCAAAATACAGACTGCGATGATAGCTTTGAGGTGAAATGCAATTGGATGCTTGTGGTGTTTGGTGTTTCACTGACCTTGCAGGTCTAGGGCCAGTGGTCTGGTCACCTATTCAGAGGATAATAGTATGCTGTATGGCATCCAGGGAGAATCTCCTTCTGTGGGTGGTAACCATTGTTCATTCCCTATTGCCTTGTTTTGAAGTCCTGTATCATTTTCATTGTTTTGTTGGGCTGGGTTTTGTTCTGTTTTGATTTTGTTATATCAGAAGGCATAAGCAGCTACTTCAACGTAACAAGATATATTATGGTAGCCATTTTGGATTTACTATTGTCGTTTTGAAGTCTTTTATTGCATTCATTGTTTTGTTTTTGTTGGTTATTTTCTGTTCTGTTCTGTTTGATTTTCACCATGTCTCTTTTGAGGACAGCAAGAGGCATTATGCTAACTATTGCTGATTTCATATTGTTTTGAAGTCCTGTGTCACTTACACTGGTTTGTTTTGGTTGGTTTTATTCTGCTTTATTTTCCTTGATTTTATCCTCTTTAAAATAAAAATTAAAAGAAAATAAAAGACAAGACAGAAATGAACAACCTTAGACTCATTTTTAGTTCTGAAATGGCTGAGGCCTAGTGAGCCAGAAGCAGGTCCTAGTGGGCCAAGTCTGTCTCAAGGACAGAAAGGACACCAGAGAGCCAGAGTGCAGATGTTCTTATGGAAGGGGACTCTCCTTCCAAATGCTTTCCCTTCCTGAAAGCCAACCATGTCAACCTGAATGGTGAGTATACAGTAGGAAATTATTATGTCTGGAAAATCAGGCACATTTTATAACTTTTTGGTGAATATACTAAGAAAATTATTGGTGTTTCCGATAAATTATGCACATGATACAATCCTTTTTCTATTATGAAAAAGGTTGGGAGGTTCAGAATGCATTGTTTCCATTTCTTTCTATGGAAAAAAAAAACAAGCCTTGACATACAACCAGCCCTTGGGAATGAATTGAGTTCGTAAGTCAAGGGTCCCCTGTACTTCAAGTCTTCTCTAGTCCTCAGAGAGTTTTTATCACACACAAAACAAAATTCACAAATTTGGTGTTCTTGTTTTTTTTTTTTTTATCCTGTCACATTTCCCTACCTTGAGACAAGGTGACAGGAGGAGGGCAGGGATGGAGGGGAAAGAGGAGAGGGGAAGACCGTGAGGAAACCCCACTGCTTGATCACATGCAGATCACATTTAAATTCATCAGGTGCTTGTGAAGTGAGTAGCTATGCCACTGTTTGGAAGCTGACAGTGAGGGAAGAGGCTTTGACAGGAGTCCTCCCAATTGAAGACTTCCAGGATAGCCAAACCCCAACCTGATGGGCCTTCAAATGTACCTTCCCTTCCCACCTGCCTGAACTCTATGGTTCCACCCTTGACAGCTTGGTTCTACAGTCTTGGTGACCAAATTTTCAGTTGAGAGACTGTTCCTCTTTAGAAGACGCAAAACTGAAGAAAACGATTCATGGATGACTAACCTCTGAAAAATGTGAAGAAGATGGTTTGCTTCTCTGGCTCTTTAAGTGTTTACCACTTCCTTGTGTCAGTTATAATCACATGTCCTAGAGTCAGTCTGTTACCGGTGGGCATATACTGTCATCCTCACCAACAAAGGGGAAAGGAAGCACTAAGACAGCTTCACTGGAAAGAGCCTAAGGAACTCAGACCAAGTGATGGGCGAAAGAAATTCAGAGTGAAAGCAAAACGTTGTCTTTAAAAATCCGAGGCGGAAAAAAACCTGGCTGGCATTAAAGCCTATTTGTAAAATGGGTTTTAAGGTCAATTCAAAGCATACTAGGCTTTCAAAAGATGTTTGTTTTAAAGCATACAGTTGGCTTTAAATCAAAAAAGCGTAGTTTCAGTAATGCACACAAACAATTGTAGTATAATTATTGGCCACAGAAATACCAGGTGCTCAACCAAGCCTTTTCTACCCAGGTAAAAGAGCCAAGCCAAGTAAAAGTGCCCTGCCTAGCCTTACCCAAGAGTTTCAATGCTCTGCCTTTGACAGCAGGAAGGAATTAATTCAAAAGCAAAGCCATTATAAGGAACAACCAGGCATTCTGTTGTAAACACCTTTTGTTAATGTACATTGTGAACTGAACTTTCTCACATTTAAAAGAAGCCTGCTTAAAAGAAAGTTTAAATCAAGCCAGCTTCAAGATTGTTTTCTTTTTTAGATTTCTGCCATCATATCTGTGGCATTTGCACAGGAGAAACTACTGGCCTTGGAGTCAGATGGTTCCCCAATCATCACTTGACTGAAGGATTGTAGCATTCCCTAATCTTTCCTGATAAATTATTTTATCTTCAAGGCAATAAACTAAATAGAAAAGATGAAAAACATAGGAGTACTATAGAGAAGAAAAACTATAAAGAGATCTAAAGATGCATTTCCTTATTATATGTAAGGAAGCTATTTCCTGGAATTCATAGGCTATAAAAGGCCAAGTGAATTTGCTTAAGGTAATACATTTCTTCTTCTTCTTTTTTTTTTTTTTTTTGTGGTGCTGGGGATAGAACTCACGATCTTGTGTTTGCCAAGCAGGCACTTATGCTGCTGAGCTAAAACCCCAACTCCAAGTTAATACATTTCATTTGATTATGATGATAAATCTACAGCAAATCTTCAATATTTCCTCTGTTTTATGGTTTCCTGTTAGTTGTTGCAAGAAGAAATTCAATGCACTTATTTTTTGTGCTCTGATGACAACATGGCCATCACATTCATTTCATATATGCCTCACAGTGTCTGTATGTTGCATGAGTGTGTATCATTAAATTCAATAAGGTGGTCGTCTTGTGTGATAGCTACAAACAGAAGCAAAGCTGACAATGAGGCCCCGTGATGACAATCCCTTTGGTATGCTCTGCAACTGGTTGCTTTTTCATTCGCAGGAGGAACATAACTTCAGTTCTCCAAATCACCTGAAAAATCTGTGGTAGGAATCTATTCCTTCCTCCCCTTGGGATTAGAATGCAGTTCCACAGTTGATGTAACGTGACCTGATTGCCTTCTTTGTCCATGTGCTGTGTCTCAGGAAGAGACTGGACCTCCTGGTTTCCACTGATGTAGTCTAATGGCCCCGAGTGCTTCTTACCAGCAAGGCTGGTGGGTGGTCATATAGCTGACATCCCTAAGCATGGGCAGTGAACCAGGGACAGCTCTGACCACCTTCTCTCATCTAGTCCCCCTGAGTCTTCACAAGGCTGTTGCTTACATAACTTTCACAGAGTACAAGTTGTTAAACCACGTGAAATTTCTACTTTAATACATCAAAAAAAAAAAAAAAAAGATCAAATATCAGCAAACACTATTATTTAACCTACAACTGACCCAGTATCCAGGAGCAAAAATACACTGACATCAGAGCTGGAACTCTCAACTTCCCCAAAATGGTTGTTGCATATCTGTGCTTTTGATGACAGCCACAGGCTCAGAGTAAATGCATCATAAAACAGGAAAGTGCTAGCTGTGGTGCTACACACCTCAATCCCAGCACTGTGGGAGCCTGAAGCAACCAAATCAAAAGTTGAGCCCAGATTGGGTAATTTTAAGAGTTACCAAGATCCTGTCTCAAAATTTAAAAAAAGAAAGAACTGGAGATAGACCTCAGCAGCACAGCATCTGCCTGGCAAGTGTAAGTCCTGGTACAAGAAAGAAAGAAGAAAGAAAGAAAGAAAGAAAGAAAGAAAGAAAGAAAGAAAGAAAGAAGAAAGAAAGAAGAAAGAAAAAGAAAGAAAGAAAGAGAAAGAAAGAAGAAAGAAAGAAAGAAAGAAAGAGAAAGAAAGAAAGAAAGAGAAAGAAGAAAGAAAGAAAGAAAGAAAGAAGAAAGAAAGAAAGAGAAAGAAACAAAGAAAAAGAAAGAAACAAAGAAAGAAGAAAGAAAGAAAAAGAAAGAAAGAAAGAAAGAAAAAGAAAGAAAGAAAGAAAAAGAAAGAAAGAAAGAAAGAAAGAAAGAAGAAAGAAAGAAAAAGAAAGAAAGAGAAAGAAGAAAGAAAGAAAAGAAAAGAAAAGAAAAGAAAAGAAAAGAAAGAAAGAAAGAAAGAAAGAAAGAAAGAAAGAAAGAAAGAGAGAGAGGACTGAAGATGCAGCTCAGAGCGAAGGCCCTAGGTTCAACTCCCAGTACCTACCCCCCGACACACATACACACAAACATATACACAAAAGTAGGTATTTCAGTACATCCTTTCTTCTGCAGTTCTGGTTTCAACTGCTGATTTTACTATGGGTCATAGCAGGAGAGTTGGCTCAAGTCAGACAAGACTGCCTTGCCTGTGGTTTCTTCCTGCCCTGCAGCTAAAATCAGTTCATCAAACCAACTCTCTTAGGCTGGCTGGCTATCCTAAAACCTGCCTGCCTGAAATTGTCTTCCTCTCAGGATGCACAGAGCCACACACAGAACTTATCCCTGTGAGAGTCCCTCCACTGTGACCACATGCCTTCCTCCAAAGCCATTGTTGAAATTTGGCTGCAAAATCTATCAGCTTCTCCTGTCGGTGCCCCGATGATCAGTCTATCAGGTTGCATGAGCTCAGGACTAGGATCAGGGGAATTTTCTCTGGGGAGTTGGTCTGCAGATGGGCAAGGTCAGGAACCTGAGGATGAACAACTCAGGAATGTGGCAGTAACACAAGAAGCTGCAGTGACCAACCACAGCATTTTACAGATTAGGAAACTGATATTCAGGGACCAAAGCCTAAGTGTCTTGAATTTAAGGTGACCAATGATCCTGGCTTGCCTGGGACTAGGGGTTTTCCTGGGGTTTGGGACTTTCAGAGTTCAAACCAGGAAAGTACCAGACAAACTAGAGCAAGTTGGCCACCCTACTCAATTGGGAACCCCAAAATCTGCTTCTTCTGGCAGGTAGAGCTTAACCAGGTCCTTGCACAGAGGGCCCCAAGCTTCTGGGTACTGCTCAAAAGTACTGGGTGGGAAGTGACCACAAACGTGGTTTACCAAGCTGGCGTCTCTGAATGGCCACTCTCCAGGTATAATCCTGGATGGTGCATGAGAACAGCTACCTTGTGTCTGATTTACCACTGGCCAAACTCTTAGCCTCCTTGGCCACAGTGTGGAAGAGTTCAGAGTGAGTGTTGATCTAAAAAGCAAAGATGCTGGAAAGACCAAGGGGTGAAAAAAAGAAGAATTAAAATGTATTATGTACACGTTCTAACTCCCCCACAATACATGTAATCATTCGGTACTGCAAATGTGTGCTAAGAAAAAAATAAAGAAAAAAACGGCTGTGGTCTCTGCGGAGAGAGCGCTGCTGACCATCTCTGCTGTGTGTGGCTGCGTGAGGCTGGGAATGGAGAAGTGCTGGGCGGATCAGCAGGATGCCCCGTGCTCCAGTGGCTTCCTCTTTCGGAAGTTTTGTCATTCAGAGGTTTTGGAGCCTGCAATAAGCAGTCATCCTTAGCCAACCTTGGACTTTTTTCCTTAAACATCAAGCACCGAATTGAAAAATTTTTTCGTGGTTTTACTTCTCCTCCTGGTCTATTTTGCCCCCAGCTCTTGGTTGCTTGGCTATTGTCTCCTGTTTCTATAGCCCCTTCCACTTTCTATACTGCGGAAATCCAGCTTGTAACTCATGCCCTACGCCTGTGGGTTTATATAAAGGGAAGGAAAGAAGGAAGTGAGAAAGAAATAATGCCAAGGTCCCCTCCAGGCAAAACTGTCAGATTAAATTCTTTTCAATATTCTCTTTCCTGAACGCATTCCTTTAAGCTACTCCCAGTATCCCACTTTTATCCCTCCCCTGTACACACCTGATAAAATCTGATTTTTTCAATAATTCACCCTTGTTCTCCACCACTACTGACATGTTTAGGGAGAAGCTAATCTGTGCTAATGGGAGTTAAAATCAGAGCCAAAGGCCTCAGAAGGGAACCTCAACTATGACTTATAAAGTTGATGCCCTTCCTACACTACAGATCTTAACTTTTTAATGAACTGATTTTGGGGGATGGATTTTGGAGTTGAAGGGAAGAGAGGTGGTGGCAGGAAGCATAGGAGAGGATTATTTTGGGAAGAGCTTTATGGTGGGGTTTGCCAAATTTAGTGAAGAGAAATATGAGCCAGCCAGTTGAATTTGAATTTGAACTAAAAAACAAAAGATTTTTGATCTAAGCATATCCGTGGAACATACGTACAACAAAAATCATTTGAAGTTTATCTGAAACTCAGATTTAATTGGATGCCCTATATCTTATCTGGGAACCCCATTTGTGAGCCATGATATCTCCTGAATATGCAGCCCGTACACTAGAGGGCCAGGATGGGTGTGGAGTCAGGAGCAGTTCCCAAAAGTCTGGCAGAAAATGAGGAGCCCAGGGAAGGGTGTAGTAAGCATGTGGTACAGTCAGGTGAAATCACTGCTTCCAGAGCCAGCACAGTGATGCAAGGTGCCACCAGAGCGAACAGAGCGCTTCTGCAGACTGGCCAAGGGGCCTGGAGAATGGGCGGGTCCTGCTGGAGCCTTCCCAGCGGATAGTGTCTGGTTCCGGTGCTGCTGACTGAGCTGCTCAGTATCTCCCATGCTGGAGCATTATTTTTAGGTCTGTGGAAGGAGTGGCGAGGTTTTAAAAATAAGATTATAGATAGAGGGGAAATTATGTTCAAGCTTAATCCTGAAAGTGACTTCAAGACCAGGAAATGCAATTATGTGGACCTGCTAACAACAAATCTGGAAAGGTTAACAGCAGCCGGCTTCCATGCAAAAATGGCCAAGATCTTACAGTTTTCTCTCATTTTTTAAAAAAAATTAAGATAATGCTAATTAGCTTCAAGATTAGCTTTTGCTGGGCGTGGTGGTACTTGCCTGTAATTTCAGCACTTGGGAAATTGAGGCAGGAAGACCAGTGTGAGTTCGAGGTCAGCCTAAACTACACAGCAAGACTCTGTCTCGAAAACACAAAACATATTCAAAATTTTTTAAATTAAATAAAAATGATTGTTTTTAAAAATTACTTTTACCAGTCATAATAATCTTTTTGTTCTCAACTAATGAAGAGAGGTTGTTTCATTGTTATTGCCATCTGCACTGGATACACCCTGTCTGCAATTTCAGGTCTGCTCTTTTTTTTTTTTTTTTAATCAGTACCAGGGATTGAATTCATGACCATGCACTTGCAAGGCAGGCGATTATGCCGCTGAGCTAAATCCCCAGCCCCTTCAGGTCTGTTGTTGGTCCTATCTTCCCCTGCTCTGGGCTCTAGGAAGCTGAGTTAGGGGTTATCTGCTCCTCTGGATTCTGGTTAGAACCAGCCAATGAGAAGCAGGAGCAAGAGACCGGAGAAAGGGAGGGCAGATAGGTCAGAATAGAGTATCACTAGCACACAGCATTTAGTAAAATGCTTAGGATCTCAACAACCTGGTGAGAAGTATCCAGTAAATAGGAACATGGCAAAATGTATCCACCCATCATTCCACTTGGCTGGAGGCAGCTCCACCAAAGTTAGGAATTAGACAAGAGTGAGTGCTCACTGTACTAGCATTAGTTCAAAACCTTCCCAAAGACACTGGCAATCATGATTTGGCACAATAATGGCTTCAAGGGGCCACAGGTGTAGCTCCATCACTGATTGTGCGTTTAATATGTGTGAGGCCCCAGCACCCAGAATTATATCAGTAACCACACAAAACCTCCAAGTATAAGAGTGGAGAAGAGGGGCCAGGGATTTAGCTCAGCAGCACAAGTTCCTGCCTGGCAAATGTGAGATTGTGAGTTTGATCCCCGGTACCAAAAAAGAAAAAAAAAAATGAAAGTACAAGAATGGAGAAGAAAGAGAGATATTTTCACTTTTTTTGCAAATGATATAGCTGTGTTTTCAAACTCAGGAGACTCAATTGAAAAGTTATCATGAACAATAAGACAATTCAATAAAAAGACGGAAGATTAATATATAAAACCAACTTTGCTTCCTCTCTATATATAATGTATTATATATATATATATATACTTGAGATATATATATATGCTTGGTATATATATATATACACACTTGAGATATATATATATATATACACACACTTGATATATATATATATATATATATATATATATACACACACTTGATATATATATATATATATATATATATATATATATCAAGGAAAATACTTAGGAACAAATTTAACAAGAAATATACAAGCCCTATATGTAGAAAACTTTAAAACAAAAACCAAAGATCTTCTCAAAAGCTGTAAATGAGTGGGAAGACCTAGCTGAATAGGAAAATCAAAAATTATTAAAATGCTGTACCTCTCTTAGCTAACTTAATATTTTAACATGATCTCGATAAAAATACCAATCTATTTTCTTTTTGAACTTGACAAGTTAATTCTCAGATATATACTAGGGTCACAGGAGGAATAGCTAGGAATATTCTGAAAAGAAGAGAAATATATATCTCTGTATGGGAGATGGAAAAACGGTTAGCCTAACAGATATTAAAACATATTATTGGAGATCCAAGATGGCCAACTGAGTGGTGGCATGACAGAGAGCCTCTCTGAAAAGAAAACAACTCAGATGCTAGAATCTAACAACATGGAGAAAGCCACACAAAAGGAGAGGAATTCTCACAACCCAGGATGAAACTGAGGAAAAAGAAAAAGAAAAAAAAAGAAAGAAGAAGAAGTGTGGATGGAGGGCTGGAGCTGGGCAAACTCTGGTGGCTGTACCAGGTGCATCTTAAGTCAGGTGACTCACGATCGAGCTGAGGTTGCGGCCCTGCCGAGAGTGGGGGTTGATGAGCTCAAGACCCTTGGTGGGAGGAGGCACTGCAACAGGGAGTGGAAACAGCAAGTTGAGCCGCTCGAACTTTGGTGAGTGACGGGAACTGGATTTCCCAGAGCAGGATGACCAGCTAGAGGACATTTTGGAGTTGGGCAGGGCTGGCTTGAATCAAAACCTGAGGTGGCATCAGTCAAAGGCTTCTGGTCCAAAGCAGATTGGTGGGATCTGCTCGGGCTGGGCCACGCCCCTGGTTGTAACCCAATAGCCGGGGATGAGGCTGTCTTGAGCCAGTGGCATCCCCAGGGAACACACAAACGTGCTGAAGCATCCACTGGGTGACTAACGTAGGGGGAGGGGCTGGCTCACAGCATGCACCTTGCAGATTGGCAGTAGATTGGGGGGGCAGCACTTTCCTAGCCAGTGTGCTGCAGAAAAACTGTAGGCAGTGCGAGGGGCCCAGAGGCCTCCACCACCCACCTGTCTGAAGGGGGCTGAAAACATGACAAGACAGAGAAACAGCAAAAGGCCTCCAACCACTGAACCAGGGAAAGTGAGTCCAGTAGAGGTAAATGCAGAGGAGGTTGAGGGCAGCAAACATGTAATATCAGACACAGCCTCATCAGAAATAAAGAAATACTTCTGTGACCTCATTGTCAAATTTAAATCTGAAATTCTAACTCAGGTGAAGCAAGATATAAGAAGATTAATAAAAGAAATTCTGGGTAATCCTCAAGTAGACACAAATGAAAGAATGGAGGAACCCAGAGAAAAAAGAGAAGTCTTTGATGAAGAATATAAACAAAAATCTAGAATACATGAAAGAGATCCAAAGAGAGTATCAGGAAATTAAAAACTCCATTGAAAGCTGGCAAAACCTTTAACAGAAACTAAAGACAAACTTTCAAAACTTGAAGATAGATTTGCAATATATGATCACGAGAGGAAGGATCTCTTAAAAATAACAAGGAACCAGGAAGCAACAATACAAAGGCTAGAAGATGACAAGAGGATTTATAACCTAAGAATAAAAAATATGAATGAAGATGCAGCAACAAATACAAATGAAATAAAAAGTCTATTCACAGAAATAATTAAGGAAAACTTACAGGTAACGGAAGTGAAGTTCAGATAAATGAGACATACAGAACTCCAGCCAGCTACAACCAAAACAGATCTACACCCAGACATATAATAATCAGGATCCCAGAAATCCATCACAAGAACAGAATATTAAAAGCGGTCAGAGAAAAGAAACAAATTACCTATAAAGGAAAACTCATCAAAATCACAGTGGACTTCTCAATGCAAACCATCAAATCAAGAAGAGCTTGGAGTGAAATATTCCAAGCCATGAAAGAAAATAACTTCCAACCCAGATTGACATACCCTACAAAACTGTCTCTCAAAATTGATGGAGAGACAAGATATTTCCACAACAAAGAGGAACTGGGGAAGTTTGTGACCACCAATCCAACCCTGCAAAGAATATCGAAGGACATTCTAGAGAGAGAGAAGAAAATCACCAGGATTCCAGGAACAATGGCAAAAAGGCCTCAAAGAAAGGGGCAGACAGTGGAATAAAGGAGAAAAGTAAACAAACAACAATGACAGAAAAGTAGCATAGCAGAGATTAGACAGAGAAGATTGGTTATACCACTGTTTTATCTTGACTGATTTTATTTGAATCCTGTATGCTTAAGAGTATCAAGTCTGAGAGTAAACTACTCTGAAGATGATAAGATTTAATAAGATACCCATTCTGGTTTGATTATTAATTGCCTTTGAAGTCCTATAATGTCTCCAATGTTTAGTTTTTATTAACAGTGTAATGCAATGCTAAGTTTAATTATACTATGTTTGACGATATAGACAATTTTATCGAAAACAACAACAGACATCATAGTAACTACCGTAGAACACCTAGTATTGTGGTTTTATATGTCCTTTTCATTTCGTGTTTCTCTAGGAATTTGTATTGTTGACTTGTTTTGATTTGTTTCTCCCTCTAATACAGAAAGGCTAGGTATACATGTAGAGACTTATACATGTGTAGAACTTCTAAGTAGTTTACGAGAATGGATTATAGTTATCGTAAAAAAAAGAGAGGAAAAGAAAGTATTCTAAAGGATACAACTGCATGTATGTTTAAGTGTGTAGGATTGATAACCATATTACTAAGTTTTTGTTGGATAGATGAACAGAACTGGTTGCAGTCTCACTGTTTAAATGTCCACTTTGTAGGCTTTACTTTTGTAACTTGAACAACTACTTTTAAGAGGAAAATATAAACTAGTGATTTCTTACCGGCTACTATTTTTGTTTTGTTTTGTTTTTAAAATTTTGTATTATTTCTACCCTCTTTCTGTTTCAATTTTTTTTCTTTAAATTAAAAAAAAAAAAAAACATTATCAGGGGCTGGGGATATAGTTCAGCGGCATAGCTCCTGCCTGGCAAGCGCAGGCCGTGAGTTTGATCCCTAGTACCAGAAGGAAAGAAAGAAAGAAAGAAAGAAAGAAAGAAAGAAAGAAAGAATTAGAAAGAAAGAAAAGAAAGAAAGAATGGAAAAGAGAGAGAGAGAAAGAGAAAGAGAGAAGAAAAAATACACATTACAAAGTTCAGTAAGTAAAACAATGTGAGGACCAGGGTTATAGTTCAGTGGTATAAGCACCTGCCTGGCAAGTGCAAGGTTTTGAGTTCAATTTCCAATATAAAAAACAAACAAATAAATAAAAATAAAATGATGTGAAATGACCTAAAAATGACCACACAGGTCAACAGAACAGATGAAGATATTCTAGTGTACAACCAGATGCATGCAGGAATCACAAGTAGTATGTGATGAAGGTGACTTTATAAATCAGCCAGAAGTTATCAGGAATAAAACTGGATTCAAACCTCACTCTGTATATTAAGGTACAAAAACATAGTTTTAAATGCAATAATTTAAACTAAAATCATTACAATAAAACTATGAGAAAATTTCTTCTTGACCCAAATTGTCCTTGTAAATGTGGCTCAAGATTTAGGAGCCAACTGGGTGTGGTCCAAATGACTGCCTGTAATCTGAGCAGTCATTCCAGTACTCAGGAGGCTGAGGTAGGAGGATTCCAAGTTTGAGGCCAGCCAGGCTACACAGTGAGTTTAAGGCAGGCATGAACTACATGGTGAGACCCAAACAAGAGCTGAACATGTAGCTCAGTGGCAAGATCCTGAGCTTAGTCCTCAGGACTGAAAAAAAAATCTAGAAGCTATTAGAAGAATCCAAGTATGTAAAAATGAAAAATTCTGCATGTGGCTAAATAAATAAATAAAATGACACCATAATCAAAGTCAAAAGACAAATGATGAGGTAGGAAGGGTATTTTTAATTCACATCGCAGGCAAAGAACTCTATATACAAAGCACTGCTAAAAATACCTGAGTTTAAAAACCCAACAATCCAATAGAAAAATACACAAAAGTAAGAACGTGTTTATATTTTCAAAAATCTAAAAGTTTTATAACCTATCTTTGGGATTATAAATTGTTGTAATCCTGCAGAGGGTGATTCTATAAGATCTTCAATCTAATAAGGTATGTATTCTCAATCCAACAATCTTTTTAAATAAATTTATCTTATGAATGTATTTGATAGGCTGGAGATATGGTTCAGTGGTCCAGTGCCTACTTGGCAAGCACAAGGTCCTGAGTTCAATTCCCAGTATCAAAAAAAAAAAAGGAATTTTGATGAATGTATTTGGCATATAAAATGATTTTAGTTTAAATTATTTCAACATAAATACCAAGGTCTCTTGATTTAATTGCTCCATAACATTGACTCCATATCTGTAAGTACATGCAATTATTATCTGTCAATCAAAAATAAAATGGGGGGATGAAAAAAGGAAAATTAATAAGTCTAAAGGGACAAATTGAAGGGGCTTTCATTTCAGCAATAATTGCAATAGCATGATTGGAAACAATCTAATGTTTATTAACGTGCAGTTAGTTAAATGGATCATGATTTATCCATGTAATGGAATACTGTGCTGCCTTAAAAAGAAAAATACATTAAAAATGAGAATATTCTACATATTGCAATAATACTGAAAAATCTCTAGGATATTTTAAGTGAAAAACACAAGATGCCCAGCAGAATGCACTGTGTGTTACTGTGTGAAAAAGGAAAAACTAGTATATTTGTATGTGCTTGCATATATATTTGTCTGAAATGATTCTACAAAGACCTAGTATTAGCGAATTGGAGGGAAAAAAGGGAGGATAGATACTGAGTGAAAATAGGGTAAAGAGAGAGTTTTTTTTTTCTTTGAGACAGGGTATTGCTTTTTAATGTGGGCTGAACTTAAACTCATTATGTAGCCCAGGTTGGCCTCAAACTCACAGCAATCTTCCTGCCTCAGTCTCCCAAGTGCTGGTATTGCAGGTGTGCACCACCACACCTGGCAAGAGAGACTTTTTAACCTTTCAAATATATTTACTTTTATTACTGTTAAATTTACTGATTAAATTAATGAATATTTGAACTATATATATATATATATATATGCACACACACATATATATAGGACACAGTATGATAATTTGATATATGTATACAATGTGTAATAACCACATCAAGGTAGTCCCCATTTCCATTCCCTTATATTTTCTAAAACTTAAAAACAAATGAATTTTGTGGTGTTGGAGATTGAACCCTAACTTTATTTTTTAAAAAATTTGAGACAGGGTCTTACTAAATTGCCCAAGCTGGGCTGGAATTTGCACTCCTCCTGTCTTATTCTCACAGAGTGCTGAGATTATAAGTGTGTGCCACTGTATCTGTCTATATTTTTAGAGTGCTTAAATCATGACTATATATTACTCATTCAAATATTAAACATATAAAAAGTTGCATTCAGAAATCAAATAACATACATACATAAGGCAGGAAGTAATGCTCCTGTACCTTAAACTATCACTCACGAAAAGTCAACATCAGCAATCTCTCTTTGAAAAGCAGATAGGAGATTTAAATTATCAGGCCAGGAAAGCACTGGTTTCTGAGTCCCTGCAATTACATTCTGGTGCTGCCAAATCCACTTAGGCCAAAGATAAATGACCTTCTGCAGGCTCACAGAGATGCCCCTGGGCTTACACAGCATTCCCAGTCCTGTCTGAGTTCAGTGATATTTAAGTTGGAAGTGGAAAATAACCCTGAATTAGGTAGCAATTAAAAATTGAATAGTAGAGGCCATTAGCTTTTAATGGGTTAAGTATTTTTTAGACTTGAAATTAAGACATTAACATGTCAACAAATTAAAGTTTTTATGCCTTCTACAAATTCTTGGCAAGCAGTACCACAATATTCAGCCAGCAAGGGGCTCCTAAGTTAGAAACATTAAAAGTTGCAAAAGTTATTCTTTGTTTTCCACTGCCAACATTACATTTTCTAAATAGAACTTGATATTCTACTAGTGCAATGAAGCAAACCTCACATCACAGAGACTTACTCAAGCTCTTCTTCCTTCATGTTAGAAAATTCCTTAAAGGGTAGAAAATGAGTGTTATAAATATTTATTAACAAAAAGATATACAAGCTGAAATATACAGCCTCTCCATTTCAACATAAATACCAAGGTCTCTTGCCAAACAAGTAGTTGATATTTTAATACATGTGCCCTAATAAAACACAACCAAACAGTGTTTATTCAGCATACTATCCCCTCTTCTTATAAAAGCACTGTGTTGATGTTAGAAGAAACCTTAGAAATCAGTATGTTTACTCATGCAATCATTTGCTCAAATAGCAAGCATTGTTTATAGAGTGTCTCTGTATGTCGGGTAACAAAAAAAAAAAAAAAAAGCAATAGGGCTCAGAAGATGAAGGACAATCTCTATCTCTTGAGGAACTGATGTCTAAGGCTTTTTTTTTTTTTCTAGTTGGAAGAATCTCTAGGGCATCTGACCAGTGTTTCTTTTCATTATGTCAAATATCATGAATGTTTACAAGGAACTAATACTCTAACTGTGGATTGGCAGTGGCCTATTGTTACATCACTGCTTTTCACATAGTAAGGTTTTGTTTTCAGATGATCCTTTCAAAGAATTCTGATTGCTCCTCAGTAACTTTAATGCCACTTCACCTCTCAATAACCATCATTTTGCAGATGAGATTAATCAGTGATATTCAACAACTTTCCCAAGACTGTAATGAAGTTAAACCAGATCTGTGCCTCTAGCACTTCTTTTTTCTACCCCGTAGGACCCAGCAGAATCTGTCAAAAATGTAAAGTTGAGAAATTTTAATTTGCATTAATACTGGAAGAAGACATGATTATCATTTGATAGTTAAAACCTCAATTATTTCACAGACAATTATAAGTGTAGATGTCTTTCTGAGGTCCATGAGGTCTATGAAATAATATTGGGTAACCGTTAGTTTGGGTCATTACAATGTCTAAGTGAAGTGACTATTTTTCTCCCATTTTACTTCTTTGCCTTTTTACTCTCAAACCTTCCTATAACCTTATTTTTTTATTTGAACAGCTTTGTTCTATGTCTTTTGCCTTTCGGTTGCAAGTCTATTATATCTTTAAATATACTATGGTACTTTTTTTACTATATGCTTGTGCTTTTACAAGGTACCTGATTTCTTCTTTTAGCACATTGGTGTGACTCACCTTGGAACACATTCTCTTCTACTTAAGCCTTCAGAGAAGCAATACATCCACTCTTTAGTAAATGATCAATGCATAGTTTACTGAAAGCAAGGAACAAACACTTCAAATTATGAATGTGACCTGTAGCAAAGGAGGAGATAATTCGAGTAAAATCCCACAGTTGAATCTGGCATTGATTGGCAGTTAACTTTTAAGTGAAGAACTTGGACTATGGAATTAGACTATAAAGTCTGAATTATGTCCCTTAGTCACACTCTTCAAATGCACCCATGAACCACTAGGAAATAGATACAAGTTTCCAGGGCCCCTTATAATTTCTTTTCTGTGTTTATACATTTAGATCAATAGTAGAGAAATACTAAGCAACAACCAAAGGGGAAAAAATATATTCCCCAAACTCTCCCAATGTAGTGTCTGCTGGTCCCCCGCTAGGTCACCCGTGTCCATAACAGGTAACACCACACAAATAGAAAAATAAATACATGGATATCTTAGACTGAATTTCAGCATGGAAATTATAGCATACTTTATATAGCTTTATTATAGCCCAATAGCATGAAATCATGCTTTGCCCTTCAAATTATATCCTACACTTAAATGAAGTCAATGATCGGGGCACAGCGGTGCATGTTTGTAATCGCCATTATTGGAAAGGCAAAAGGGTGAGGATTGCAAGTTCAATGCCAGCCTGGGCAACTCTTTTTTTTTCTAAAAAAAACTTAATAAATAAATAAAATCAGTGACAAAAATTATAGTGCAGGTCACAATCCCATGATTCACAAAGTGCTGGCAGGTATTTTGTGAACTACCTTGATCTGGTGAAAAGAGCAAAGGTTTTTGGAGAAGGCTAAACCCAGGATTTCATATGACCTTTGCTATGTGGAACCTTAACCCTGTTACTGAATCATGGAGCTATGTGGCCTTGGTCAAAATCCTGAATCAGATTAAAGTAACCTTATCATTGGTAGAATGGTTATTGTAAAGATTAGTAATGATGTATACAAGGTATCTGGAAGTAGAGTTTTGTATGGAGTCAGTGCTCAATAGATTTGAATTTTACATGGGACATTTCACACAATTCACACAGCTTATTTTATTATTAAATCGAATTGGTTGTAAGAAGATCAAGTGTTAGTATTATCTGACCTTCCAACTGCAGTGAGCAATTGGAAATATGTATGCATTTACTGCTACTGACAATATAGTACTTTCTTCCCCTGTTCTTTCATAAAAAGTCTATAGTGAACCACAACAAACCTACTTCTACCTTAGGACTCAGTATTGTGATAAAGCATTTATTTCTTCAGTATTTAGGGCCTCAAAAAAAAAACTGCAGTAGTCTTGTCAGGGTAGTTAGTAAATGGTCTTAGCCATTGATTAAAATTATCTATGGTGACAACTAGGATTTCAAAGGGACAATAGTCAAAAAGAAAAAAGAATCAGGTAATATAGCTCAGTAAAGCTGAGAAAACAGAGCAGGCCTATTAACACACAGTAGTAGGAGAAATTTTTTTTTTAATACCGAGGATTGAACCCAAGACATCACTCATGCTAAGTACATGTACTACCAGTGGTCTATACCCTCAGTTGCAGAGAAAATTCTGAGGCACCACTTGAAAATATAATCTCAGTGTTTTGTAATGTTTGTTTTTACGAACTCAAATTTTCATTAAGGTTCTTATTTTAGAGCTAGGTATAGTGGCACATGCCTTTTAATCTCAGCACTCAGAAGGCTGAGTCAGGAGGATCCTTGAGAGTGTGAGGCCAGCCTAGATTACCTAGTGAGTTCAGGACCAGCTTGGACTACTATACAGTGAAAACCTGTCTCAAAACAACAACAAAAACAAGGGGCTAGGGATTTAGCTCAGTGGCTTAAGCACTTGCCTGGTAAGCATGAGGTTGTGGGTTCAATCTCCAGTACCAAAACAAACAAACAAAAAAAAATCAAAATCTTAAAAATAAGGTGTATATTTTATACTTTCTGAAATTTTTATGTCCTCCTAATAATAGTTTATAATATTTTCTTACCATAGTTCCTCTTTGATTATCTAACAAGAAAGTTGCTAACAGTCAAGCTTATTCTATACTCCTCTCAGTATAGAATATATAGCCATGATTAAAAAAAGCATTACATTATACATTAAACTATCATGCCATGAAATGAAAAGTCAGTATCTTTAGTCATTAAAAAGTATATGTAGCTGGGGATTTAGCTCAGTGGCACAGAGCCTGCCTGGCAAATACGAGGTCCTAAGTTTGATATCTGGTACAAAAAAATTAAATTAAAAAAAACATATATATATATATAATTTGAAATGATTCTCCTTTGCAAGGTTGGGGAGAAACCTAAAGTCAATAAATTGTTGATGGGAATAATAATAGACACATACCTGAATGTTTAAAAGTTTTACTTATAACAGCTAAAAATGGAAATAACCCAATGCCTAATGACATGTGAATGGATAAACAAATTCTGATATATTCACACAATGGAATATTACTTAACTATGAGAAGTAATTAATTCTCCATATATGCAACAATGCAGATGAATTTCAATTATGCTGAATGAAAGAAGACAAATTTTTTTTTGAAGCCAAAATTTTTTAAAGTGGGCATTATATGGTTCCATTATGATATCCTAGAATATGCACAGTAATCTTATGGTAACTAGATCTACTGTTGCCTAGGGAAGGCAAAGGAGGCAGAAGCAGCAGCATTAAAACTGAGGGAAATGTAAATTTCTGGGGGTGGTATGTTCATTATCTTGTGGGGATGCGCTTATCAAACTGTGTACTTTACTCTCTCTCATTTATGGTCACTTATACCTCAATAAAACTGGGGTTTTTTCCTTAAAGAAAATAATTTGCCTAGAACATGTGAGGCCCTGGGTTTTACCCCTAATCTCCCTACCATCTACACACCCATGCTCATACAAAATAAAAAACTGTGTTGACTCTGCATGAAATGAAAAGAGAAAACACTGGTCCCCTGCCATTAGACGGGATCAGTCAATAGCCTGCTTCTTCGGTACTTGCTTGCTTTAGACAACAGTGATGTTTTATTACTGCACTACAGGGACCTGAAGGCAGAACCAATATTTAACTCAACTTCATCTTCCTGCAAATGCCAAGCACAGTGATCTTCACTAAGTATTCAACTGTTTTTTTTAATGAATAACAAAATGACTGGATTACTTTTGGCCAAATCTTGCAAATCATTTCTACCCAAATCTAACTAATCCTTGTGATGGTTTAAAACACTATGGGGGCCAGGGATTTAGCTCAACGGCATAAGCACCTGCCTTGCAAGCGTGCGGTTGTGAGTTCAAACCCCTGCACAAAAAAAAAAAAAAGAAAGAAAGAAAATCTAAAACACTATGGGACTTAGCATATGGTCATGGTTAAGAATTTTAAAGTTACTGGCTTAATTAGTACTGTCTCAACATAGACTTATTTAGCCTCTGCAGCTCTCAATTTTCTCTCTCTCTCTTTCTTTTTTTCTTTTTTTGAGACAAGGCCTGGCTATGTAGTTGAGTCAGCCTGGCCTTGAACTCACTATGTAGCCCAGGCTGGCATGGTGATTCTCCCGCTGCAGAGTGCTGGGACTACAGGCCAGTATGCCCAGCTGTTTCCTCATTTGTAAAGTGGGGGTAATAATTTGTCTTTGTTTTCCTGAGCAAATTAAATGAACTTATTCATATAAAGTACAAGATCCCCAGCAATCAATAAATATTTTCTTTTGTTTCTGGTTGTTGTTGCTATTCATATCCCTCATATAATTACAGAGAAATAAAGGATCTAAAAATTATAGCTAGGACACACAGTACAAGCACCATAAATGTTGGCAGGTAAAAAAAAAAAAAAAGGGCAAGTGAATTAGTCAGTTTATCAACATAACCTTTTTTGTTTATGAGCCCAACCAAAATGTTCCATGTTTGATTCCAAGGAAAATATGATGTGTGGTTACCTTGATATTACCAGCAGGGAGGGCTAGACATAGACTATTCAGTTTTACCTGTAGTTTAGGCTTTTGGAAGTATACAACTAAAGGAATTTAACTTACTGGAAGAAATGCAAGGGTTCCAATGACTTAGCGTCTCATCAATATATTTTGTATCCTGCTCTAGACCCTTTTATTAAAAGAGAAAAATATAAACCCTGGCATTAGGCTTAAAAGATTAAAGTTGCAAGAAAAAAATTATTTTCTCCCTGCCTTTCTCTTTTCAATTCTTAATGCAGAAATCCTGTTCTCGTATTTGTTTGCCAGTTTTCCCTCCAGTGAAAAATACTTTTCTGTCCATGGGGAATTAATTAAATAGAATGTGGAAAAATGTAATCTTGAGGGAGCTCTGTCACACTCTCAGTAAATGCAACACAAGCCAAGAGATTCTATAGAGACCTGACCTGGTGTGGACTAAATCTCGGCTTTGAAACCAGCCATTTTCAGATAGCAATTTTCTTTCTTTTTTTTTTTTAATTTTATTTAAAGAGGGGGGAAGCAAAACAGAAAAAAGGGTAGAAACAATACAGAATTTTAAAAAATTAAACAGTAAGAAATAACTATTTGATACATTACATATTGTCTTCTTGGATATAGTTACAAAATTAAAGCATACAAACTGGACATTCAAACAGTGAGACTGCAAACAGTTCTGTTCACCAATCCAACAAAAACTTAGTAACATGGTTATCAATCCTACACATTTAAGTATACATACAGTTATCTCTTTTAGAGCACTTTCTTTTCCTCCTATTGCTTTTTTAAAAATTGTTTTATTTAAAGAAAAAATTTTGGAATGGAAAGAGAGTAGAAACAATTCAAAATCTCAAAAACAAAAAAACAAAAATAGTAACCAGTAAAAATCACTAGTTGATAATTATATACTTTCCTCTTAGATGCAACTGTTCAAGTTACAAAACTAAAGTCCACAAAGTGGACATCCAAACAGTGAGACTGCAGTCAGTTTTGCTCATCCATGCAACTAAAACTTTAGCAACATGGTTATTAATTCCACACACTCAAACTTACATGCAGTTATATCCTTTAGAATATTCTCTTTTCCTTTACAATAACTACAATCCATTCTCGTAAACTACTTAGAAGTTCTACACATGTATAAGTCTCTACACATATACCTAGCCTTTCTGTATTAGAGGGAGAAACAAATCAAAACAAGCCAGCAATACAAATTCCTAGAGAAACACGAAACAAAAAGAACATACAAAAACACATGAGGTGATCTACGGTAGCCATTATGATGTCTCTATTTATTTTCAATAAAATTGTCTATATCGTCCAATATAATATAAACTTAGCATTGCTTTACATTATTAATAAAATCTAAACATTGGAGACATTATAGGACTTCAAAGGCAGATATCAAACCAGAATGTGTATCCTATTGGGTCCTGTCATCTTCAGAGTAGTTGCCCCTACTCTCAGACTCGACACTCTCAAGCATACCAGATTCAAATAAAATCAGTCAACATAAAACAGTGATATAACCAATCTTCTCTGTTTTATCTCTGCCATGCTATTTTTCTGTTGTTATTTGTTTACTTTTCTCCTTCATTCCACTGTCTGCCCCTTTCTTTGAAGCCTTTCTACCATTATTCCTGGAACTCTGGTGGTTTTCTTCTCTTTAGAATGTCCTTCAGTATTCTTTGCAGGGTTGGATTGGTGGTCACAAACTTCCCCAGTTCCTCTTTGTCGTGGAAATATCTTGTTTCTCCATTAATTTTGAGAGACAGTTTTGCAGGGTACATCATTCTGGGTTGGAGGTTATTTTCTTTCAGGGCTTGGAATATTTCATTCTTCTTGATTTTATGGTTTGCACTGAGAAGTCCGCTGTGATTTTGATGAGTTTTCCTTTATAGGTAATCTGTTTCTTTTCTCTGACCACTTTTAATATTCTGTTCTTGTGATGGATTTCTGGGATCCTGATTATTATATGTCTGGGTGTAGATCTGTTTTGGTTGTAGCTGGCTGGAGTTCTATATGCCTCATTTATCTGAACTTCACTTCCTTTACCTATGTTTGGGAAGTTTTCCTTAATTATTTCTGTGAATAGACTTTTTATTTCATTTGTATTTGTTGCTGCATCTTCATTCACATTTTTTATTCTTAGGTTATAAATCCTCTTGTCATCTTCTAGCCTTTGTATTGTTGCTTCCTAGTTCCTTGTAATTTTTAAGAGATCCTTCCTTTCATGATTATACTTTGCAAATCTATCTTCAAGTTTTGAAAGTTTGTCTTTAGTTTCTGTTAAAAGGTTTTGCCAGGTTTCAATGGAGTTTTTAATTTCCTGGTATTCTCTTTGGATCTGTTTCATATATTCTAGGTTTTGTTTATATTCTTCATCAAAGGCTTCTCTCCTTTCTCTGCATTCCTCTATTCTTTCATTTGTGTCTACTTGTGGATTACTCAGGAATTCTTTTATTAGTCTTCTTATATCTTGCTTCACCTGAGTTAGAATTTCAGATTTAAATTCGACGATGAGGTCACGGATGTATTTCTTTATTCCCAATGAGGCTGTCTCTGACATTACAGGTTTGCTGCTCTCAACCTCCTCTGCATTTACCTCTGTTGAACTCACTTTCCCTGGTTCCGCAGTTAGAGACCTTTTGTTGTTTCTCTGTCTGGTCATGTTTTCGGCCCCCTTCAGACAGGTGGGTGGTGGAGGTCTCTGGGCCTTTTGTTTTGCTTACAGTTTTTCTGCAGCGCACTTGCTAGGGAAGTACCGCCCCTCAGTCTGCAGCAAATCTGTGAGTTGCAGGCTGAGAGCTGGCTCCTCCCCCTATGCCAGTCAACTAGTTAATGCTTCAACAAGTTTGTGTGTTCCCTGGGGATGCCACTGGCCCAGGAAAGCCTCGTCCCTGGCTATTGGGTTTCAACCAGGGGCGTGGCCCAGCCCGAGCAGATCCCACCCACTAATCTGCTTTGGACTAGGAGTCATCAGCAGACCCTGCTTAGGGCCCCAATTCAAGTGGGCCCTGCCCAACTCCAAAATGTCGCCCAGCCAGTCCTCCCAATTTGGGGATTCCAGTTCCCGTCACTCACCAAAGTTCGTGCAGCTCGACTGGCTGTTTCCACTCCCCATCTCAGTGCCTCCTCCAGCCGAGGGTCTGGAGCTCACCAACCCACACTCTTGGCAGGGCTGTGATCTCAGCTCGATCGTGAGTCACCTGACTTTAAGGTGTGCCAGTACAGCGATCGGGGCTTGCCCAGCTCCAGCCCTCTGTCCATGCTTCTTTTTCTTCTTTTTTCTTTTTCTTTTTCCTCAGTTTCTTCCTGGGTTGTGAGAATTCCTCTCCTTTTTTCTGGCTTTCTCCATGTTGCCAGATTCCAGCATCTGAGTTGTTATTATTTTTTCCTCAGAGAAGCTCTCTTATCGTGCTGCCACTCAGTCGGCCATCTTGCAATCCCAGCAATTTTCTTAGAGTTTTGTTTGTTTCTGTTTTTTTTTTTTTTTTTTTTTTTTAAGGCAGGGTCTTGCTATGTAGTCCAGGTTGCCCTCAAATTCATTATGCAGCCCAGGCTGACCTCAAACTTACGGCAATCCTCCTGTCTCAGCCTCCAGAGGGCTGGGACTATAGGCATGTGCCACCGTGCCTGGCCTTAAACTTGCTGATTTATAACATTAAGTACAATCATATCTCTTGGATTTACATAAAATATCTATAAAATATGCAGTAAGTATTATCACTAATAAACTGGTTTATTAATCCCTTCTAAAGGGTTGTGATAATATATAAATAAAATTTATACCTGATCCGTTAGTGTGGTTTAGGACAAGACTTGACTTCAAAAGTGCAACTCAAGTTATTATGTGGGAAGAATGTAATACTAGGAGTCAGGAAATGTTATTCTATTTCTGGCCCTGATAATAGCCACCTCTGTGATCACTAGTAACCAACTGACCCCTTGGTTCCCTCAAATGTAAAAGAAGAAGGTTCAACTAGATGGGGTGGGTGGGGGGAAGAAAGCTGATAAGTTTCACCAGTCCTGGTAATTCTGTGCCTGTGGCAGACATTGTTCATCAACCACTGCACTCCTTCTACCAAACTTGAAAGCTGCTTTTTGAATACTCCTCAGTAAAGCACTATAGACAGCCACTATCTACAGAGCAGAGCTGAAAAATCAAAAGGAAAAGTACTTCCTATATCTGGACCAGACAATGGTCAAGGTCCCTTCTGGTTCTAACATTACTCCAAGGGCAAAGTGAAAGTCTATGTAATAAAATATAAAAAGAATTTCAGAAGACAAATACCTTAGCAAACCTTACGTCCCCTTTTCACTTTCCATGCTTCTAGAATGCTACATATTTTTATCTGCAAGACCTGTTTATGAAGATGCTCTTTGCTTCCATTCATTGTATCCTGCTTTTTGTCCAAAATAAAAAGTTTATTTCCCCCAACCCTAAAGTTTCTATAAAGACCAATACAAACAAATACAAGGATGAGAGTGAAAGTATTTTGCATCCTACCCCATCACTGATATTTCAAATCAGCCCTGCCAACACAGCTCTAGGCCTAAGTGTTTTTATGTATTTTTGCTTATTTTTCTTAACCAGCAGTGTTATATGTAGACGGGTAAGTTTGCCCTTCAAAGCTTCAATTTTTAGTTTCTCATAAAATTCCACCTTTGTCTGCAAACTCCCATTCTGCTGAGGGAAACTTTGCAAATACAGCAGCAAATTAAAAGAGAAAAGAATTTTTAGACCCTTTCCACAACCACAGTTAAAGATGTGGTAGAATTCTCCAGGCTCCACTCAAGTAAATACAGATGGGAAGATCTGCAAAACTTGTGGTTAAAATTCAGTTTGGTTTTTTTGTCTGTCTGCTTGTTTACTGGGGTTTTTTTTGGGGGGGGTGCCAGAGGTCAAACTCATAATTTAGCGCTTGCTGGCCAGGCGCTTACACCACTGAGCTAAATCCTTGGCCCTTGTTTATTGCAGGGCCTGTTTATAGCCCAAGCTGGCCTCAAACTGGAGGCAATCCTCCTGCCTCAGCTTCCCAAGTCTTGGGATTACAGGTGTACAGCACCATGCCCAGCTAAAATTCAATTTGAAAATAAAATAGACCCAGAGGCTTGGGAGAAAAGCAAGCGTTCCTCTTACCCCACACTTCACCTCACCTTTTCTTCCTCCTCCTCCTCCTTCTAAAAGTAATAAATATTTATTTATAAAATACAGACAGGCAAAAATGAGACAATGAAATCAAGTCTCCAAGCAATAAATAAGAGTTAACATTTTGGAGTGTATACATTCAATATTCTTCCTATCCATACATATTTTTGCTATCAACACCTGTAATAGAAAAGAACTCTTTCAAACCTGCTCTTAACTCATTGCACTGCTACTGTTCCTCCAGGGCACTGAGCCTGTCATGAACAGGAAACCCTGTTACGCTGAAACTGGCTTTGAACATATTAACAGCTCTTTGTAGCCTAGTTTGCATAGCAAGGTGTGCAGACCAGGGAACCAAGGTTATGGGTTTTCTGAACTTAACACACCAAATATTTTGAACACTGTTGTACTGGAGTTCGGTTTATCCACTGGGCAGGCTGCTGTTTAAGCTCAAATTCCCTCCTCAGTTCTTCAGCAAGCATCTTGTATAACTGGTATAAATAAGGTCATTTGGGGTCAGAACCACAGTGTGCATTTATACCACCATCTACATAACTGAGGAAATGCTGGTTTTTAGGTTCTTTGAATAAGGACACTATCACACCATCATCTATCTAATGGTATAAAACTGTGGCAAAGAGTACTATATATATTGTAAAAAAAATACTTCATTTCTTATATTACTCTCCTCCCTTTGAAAAAAAGAATGACTACCTATGGCCATACAACCCTAAACGCACCCATCTTGTCTGAAGAAAGAATTGATTCAGAGGGTCTGAGACTATTAAATCACAAAGTATTGTCATTGGTACACTCAGTAGTGGTTAACAAACAAAAAAAGCCAGGAGTCACCTCACTTTTGATATTCAATTGATATTTTGGTTATTTACTGCTGTGAAACAAACCACCCCCGAATTATAAATATCATTTATTAATCATAATCTCTCACAGTTCTTCGGGCAACTGGGCTTTGCTGGGCAGTTTTATACTGTCTTGTTTGCAATTTCTCTTCTGTGCTTGCAGTCTGATGGCAGCTGGGCTGAAGTCCTCTAGGGCTTGACCATCTAAGATGGTCTCTTCATTTACACATCTGGTGTCTTGAGTTCACAAAGCCCCTCTCTCTACTTAAGTTTCATCATCGTATATGGCTTTTCTTTCCATCAAGGTAGTCAGACTTTTAACATGATAGCTGACTTCCAAAATTATGCAACTGAAAACCATCAGGACTTTTTCAGGCTTAGGCTGCGACCTGGCATCATAGCATTTCTCTGCACCAATTCTCAGGGCCAAACTTGACTCAGTGTGAGGGGATTATACGTGGGCTTCAGCATTTGGTAGGTGGTTTATCTTCACAAACTTGCTACCCTGTACACTTAACAAATTCCAAAAGTATGAGTATTTACTAGCTTCAGCATGGTATGTGAGAGGAAGTGGTAGTAAGAGGAAGAAGGTTGGAAGAGGTGGAGGATTTTGAAATAGTTGGTACTTTCTTGGGTCTTGCAGCTTGACAGATTAGAGCAAGAAAAAGTGGAACAATGAACCAATGCATCACCATTCCCTAAACTTTGTGCACTCAAGCCTTCCTGGAAGATGCCTGTTTTTGTGAGACACTGGAGTCAAACATCACAATTCTGACACACTTCTTTTTAAAGGGGTCTTTTTAAAGCAGGCAATAATATGGATATTAATGAAAATACGCAAGGGTCAGTGAAACCAACTTGGGTGAAAAACGATAGATAAGCGAGCCTAGCAGTAAGCAGGCTCCCCTGGCACTGAAAGAGGACAGCAAAATCAGTACCTCCTAATTCCTACTCTTGTGGTACTTCTTAGCATACAGTCCCTGCACCCCCACAGCTCCATGTGCAAGTTTAGAGCAAGACAAGGGCGTGGGCTCTCAGGCAGAGCTAGCAGCGATTCTGGGTGTGCACAGATCCCTTGACAAGGGTGGTTTGAGGCAGGTGTCCTCTTTTCTTGTCCTGAACCACCATTCAAGACCTAACAGCTTTCCTTTAGTGCTTATTCTTCCTTTCTTTAACATGCTTAGACTCTTATCATATTGCTCTCCTCCCTCTAGAAATATGTACTCCGAGCAAACTGTACTCCCAGCAAACTGTAGTTTTTTAAAAGTAATTCAATCTAAACCCTCTGGAAACTTTGTTGCTTAACAAGGAAATATAAAATGCTTTACAAATTCCAGGGCATTAACTATGTTGTTCAAAAAGGACTTTGGGATCATCCTCTACCTACTGTGAAGCAGTAGTTTTAATAAGTAACCTGAATTGTTAACTTTACACTCTAGTCTCCTTTGACAGAAATACCGTTTCATATGTCTCCGCTTCTTTGGTGTAAGGTTCTTTGTAAATTTCCTCCAGGCTTGTTTTCAGTGCCAGATCATTTTTCACAAGTCTCACTTAACAGATGAAAAGGTTTAATTCAAGTTGAATACGCTTGCTTCGATTACAAGTAATTAATTTAGTCTTCATTTATCTCAAAGAATACTTGAACATATAAATTTACGGGCAAATCCTGGGAGTATCAAGTTATGCAACCAAGAGAAAGTAATTTTTTTTTTTTTTGCAGTTGGGGTGTTAATCTGCTCTAGCCAGGCACCCTTGTATCCTGGTTTTAGAATGAAATAGTAAAACCATTGCTTGGTAGTATCTGTATCACTAAGTTTTGAATAATTTCAAAAAAGTCTGATAATGCACACTTTGTTAGAATTTGCTAATGCATTAAAAAAAACCTCATCTATTCTTTTTAAATTAGTTCTAAATTCAAAATATTCCTGCTTTCAAATACTTGAAGTTTTCTGTAGGCAATGATTTTTAAAAATTTGTATATATTACACACACACTCCCTGCAAAAATGCCCTCACCCTGCAACTGGTAGAAATAATTTTTAAATAATGTCTTAAAAGAAATATTCACTATAGATTTAAGACATACTTAAAAGTCACAAGGAGAAAGATAAAAATCATTCACCATTTGACAACTATTCATATATTAGATGCCATCCAATTTTTTTCCTCGACGTCTTTAAAAAGCGGGCCCATCCTACACAGACCACTTTGGACATACTCTTTTCTACAGCATCTCGAGTACGCGGAAATGAAGACACTGAAAACCACTGCGGGCTGGGAAGGTCGCTGCCGGAGGCTTAAAAGTGCAACTCCGCTCGGTCCTGCGCCCGGCGCGGCCAGAGGGTGCTCGGGGTGACTGCGAGCACGAGCTCCCGGCGTGGCCCAGGTCCCCGGGGGCGGGTGGGGGGGCCAGCGCCCCCCGGCTCCAGCTCAGAGGAGCCCAAGGGCCAGACAGCAGCAGGCGGCTCGCACCGCCTGGGTCTTGGGCCTCGCCCTCGCCTCGGCAGCCCCCGGCTGGCGCCGTTCTGCCCTGGGAGACGAGATAAAGCGGCCGAGGCTCCACCGGCCCCAACCGGAAGGCGCAGCTCCCCACCGGCGCCCCGTCGGCTCTGCGGGCTGTTTGCTCCAACTGTTTAAACTGCTGCAAAGGGCCCGGGCCAAGCGGCCTTCAGCAAACAACTCCTAATCTCACCCTCTAAAAGGAGGGGGCGAGCCGAGCGTGGGGTGGGAGCCGACGGTCTGCTCTCGAGGGCCGCCCCGCCCCCGGAACCCCAGCCCGCCTCACCCTCACCCCAAGACCGCAGGCTCCTAGCGTCAGCTGACGGGCGCGTGGGCGGAGGCTTCTGGGAGCCAGCCGGGCTGCCCGAGGAGGCGGGGCCCGGGTGACCACGCCCCCGACCGGGCGGGGCGGGGCGGCCAGGAGCCCGGCCCGCGACTCTACGCGGGCGGCCGAACTACTAGACCCGGGGATCCGAAGGAGCCGGCGCCGCCGCAGCACCCCCGCTCTGTCGCCCGGCACCTTGGCAGGCAGGCAGGCAGGCAAGCGGGACAGGGCCGCCGTCGGGGAGCCCAGCCACGACCGCCAGCTCAGCATGATGGACCTGGAGCTGTCGGCGCCCGGACTGCCGTCCCAGCAGGTGCTGGCTGGTCCTGCGGACGCGCGGTGGTGCCGGGACGGGGGCAGGGGGTGAGGGGACCGCGCTCCGGAGCGGGGCCGGCGGGCCCGGGAGGAGCGGCGCGGACTCTCGGGACGGCGCGGGTAGCGAGCGCGCGTCCGGGCGGCCCGACCGTCAGTCGGCGCGTCCGCGGCTCCCGAGGGCGCCCCGGGGTGTGCGGGGAGAGCTGGGCGCCGCGCCGGCCTGGGGCGAGGAAGTGGCTCCCGGCGCCCCCGACTCCGCGTCTGAGCGGCCCCGGGGCGGCAGGGCCAGAGGGGGCGGACGCCGCTGTCTGAGCCGGCGCAGGCCGGCCCTTTCCGGGGCTGCGCGGCACCCCAGACTCGGAGCCGGCAAAAATGTGCCTAGTCACGGGGCCGCTCTCGGGGGAGTTGAGGCCCACTGCGCTCCGAGACCCGCAGCCCCCGCTCCGCGCGCTTGGCCCTGGTTCTCCGCGGGTGCGGGCTGCGGGGCCGCGCGCTGTCCCGGCCGGCCGTCTGTGGGCGCGCTGTGCAGAGACCAGCGAACCCTGCGGATCGCCCCCTCCCGATTCCGCAGAGCCAGCGCTCCGGGGGCGGGGGAGAAAGTCTCGGAGCGCCCGGTGCGCTCTGACGCCTCGACGTGCGGCGGCGGCTGAGCTCCGCGCGCTCCTAGGGTCGCGCCAGTGCTCGCCGCCTGGAGTGCGGACCACACTGAGGACTTGAGGTTTGAGTCGGGCACGCCCGGGGCCACCGATTCCTGCATCGCCTGACTCCGGTTGGCGCACCGCGTGCGTGGCCTTGGCCTCGATGACAGCGGCCGGTTGGCTGTCACGGCGGCCCTCAGTTGGCCCTTTCCTGCTTATAGCGTGCGAGCCTCCCCGCGCTGGGGCCAAGGGACAAGTTGGAGCTGTTGATCTGTTGCGCAATTGTTATTTTCCCCAGGGCGGCTTTGTCTTTGGATTTAGCGTTTCAGAATTGCAAGTTCAAAATGTATAAGGCAGGAAACTCTGTTTTGTGCTGTCAAGGGTAAGAGTTGCGAGTGTAGATTAGAATTTTTACCGCTTTTAGGGTATTCCTCAATTTTTTTGCTTTCAGTTATTTTCCCCTTGGGTCCTCTTTATAATTTTCCTTTTCTGTTTGAGAATTTGCCTCCTCAGTTTCTTACCCTGTAAACCTCCTTGTAAGGGCAGAGGGTGGGACCCGTGAGTTTCTGACAGTTTGCTAATACATTTTGTGAAATGTATAAAACTAAAGTTTCTATTCATTATGTAGGGACTTTTAAAGTAGATATTTATATTACCAATTTTATTTTGTAGATGGGTTTTAAAAAGTTCAAGGAAATGTGTAATTTAATAATGACAGTAGATTTATAGTCTTAAATGTAACTGATCCTAAAGATCTAATGTAAGGTTTTAAGTTACTGACAATGTATTACTTGTACTTTTCTTCCTTATTTTTCTTGAACTTTTATTCACAAATGACTAGAATTCTATTCTGGTTCTCATTAGTATAAAAGATTGTGTTTGTTTTTTTTTTTATTTTCAGCTGTTTAGTAGTAATCCATCAGAATGCTTGTTTAACTAAAGGTTAACTGAAGGTTCATTTATATTATATATCCTTTCCCTCCTTATTATGTAATATAGCATTGTTTATACAAAAATGCATAAAAAACATGAACTGCTTCCCCTTAAATGTTGCGGTTTTCATTTATATTTGATAAATATAACTGATTTTCCACCTTCTTAATTAGGTATCAGTTTGCATATTTGAATACTAAAAAAGTGGAGTAAAACTTAAAATCAGTTTTGTGTCTATAACTGTGATTCATGTTAAGATCATGATCTGTATGTAATCCAGGAAGATTTGAAGAATCCAAGATGTGAACAGGTCAAAATAAACTCTCCAGGTGTGAAGAGGTACCGGGATACAGATTTTCACTGTGTGCAGTGGATTAGTTGGAAGCAGAATAGTAAAGAGAGCCTAAGAGTCGAGGCCCCCTCAGGTGGAAAGTGCCATCCATTATTACTCTTTCCAGGGGTGTCCTGGAGAGATAAAATACAGTACTTTACTGGATGAAGGATGAAGTTGATCTGGGACTATACTGATAAGATTATTTTTAAAAGTCAGACAAAGCATAGGACAGACAGATCTCTGATCTCTTGAGTGAATGTAAAGCAAGAACAACCTGACTTTTTAGATTTTTCAGATCTATGGGGAAGCTTCCTGAGATGTTGTGGAAGCAGCATGTGGAAGGATGAATGAACAGCTCACGTCAGTCTCTGTATTAAAAATAACTTGGGCCATTTTGAAATTTCTTCTTCTTGATAACTTGTGTCTTTAAAAACATGGCTGGGGAAACAAAAACCTCTGTCCTCAGGGTTACTAAGAAGAGATGAAGCCAAAATGCATAGTTTTTCTTAATATTTTTAATTTTTACCCAGGATAATTTATCCATGACAAAGTTGCACGAGAAAAGGAGTCTTGTGGACTATCTTATTTTCTCAGTGCCTGAACTGGATACATTTTTATAAGTAATATTTCCTCTTTAATTTTCCTTGATCTCTGTTTAACTTCTCAGCATTGAGGAAGACTTTGGCACTAAAATGATAAAAGATAAAAATTATTGGGTACCAGGCAAATAGGATAACTACCTTGTGTGCATAGTTTCACAGCAACCCCTGTGAAATACTATTATCTGGTGTTTCCAGGTTAGGAGTGGGGCAGAGAGAGGGGCCAAAAGCCCTACAAAGTGACCCAACTGTGAGTGGCAGAGGTAGGATTCAAATCTAAGTAACCTGAGCCTGGGGGCTCAAGAATTACCACTTCCAAACAGGACAAGACTAGTTAAACTTTAAACAGGAGGAAAAGCTCACTTTTAACCAGTGGATAGAATGAGGAGAATGGGGAGGAGACCAAGAATAGAAAAGATGAGTGTCTGTACCTTTCCAGCTTGCTGAGGTATTTATTAGCTGGTTAGTGTGAGGGGATTGGACCTTGCTGAACAACAGAAAGGGTGAGTAGAGGCCATCGGTGGATTTGCTGTGCCCCCTCAACACAGAGGTCAAGGTGGGTTTCAATTTAGAGAGGTGGGACCACTTCTCATTAGTGTTCAAGATTTTGCCTCACGTTTTCCCTGTTATCTTTTTTTCTTAATTAAATCTCTTAGCTCCTGGAGTCTGGTTTGGTATGTTCTCCTGTTCCATTGGCTCTTTATTTTTGAAGTAGTGATCAGAAATCAGTTTGCGAGCGAGGAGATGGTGTAGAAGGAATATGAGGGGCAGGGTTAAACTGGGTTGAAGGAAAGTATAGAAAAGGGGGAGAGTCTGAGTTGAAAACAGCTGGCAGAAATCTCTTGGTTCAAATTTAACCCTAATCCTCCATTTTGACACTTCTAAATTGAAGCAAACATAAGTCTTCAGGTCTATCCAGTTGAAGTTTACTTGGAGCTTTGAGAAAAGTATGTTTATTTAAAAAAAAAAACCTGTATTTTTAGTATTTACAATAAATTATTTTCAGAATTATTACCTAATTTGTCTGAATTAAACATGCTACAGAACCTTCAGGACCTGATGGATGATTTGCCTAAAGTTGGCATTTAATTAGCTGGCCCTGCCACTTCTGAAAGTTGACCAAGATCTGCAGAACACCAGGTTAGAGAAGGTATCTACTAGCTGTAGTAATTCACCTACATGTCAGAAAATATTTAAGTTCACTATAAATAAGTAAGTGTCAATAAGGTATAGACCAGTGATGATGAACCTTTTAATTACCAAGTGCCCAAACAGCAATCCAAAACCCACTTACTTATCACAAAGTGCCAACCCTACAATTCAACCTGAACACTGAGGTTTTAGTTTAGAAAACAGCTCATATTAACATGTTTTTTCTTAAACACAATCAGGTGTGCTGTAGGTTCACCACCACTGGTATATATCAAGACTTCAATTGATGGTATGTTTTCTGGAAATGAAAGCAAAAATATGAGGGTTGGGGGTTTAGCTCAGCGGCGTAAATGCCTGCTTGGCAAATGCGAGGTTGTGAGTTCAATCCCTGGCACCAAAAAGAAAAAAAAAAAGCAAAAATATGTTTAAATATATAATATTTACATTCCCAGGCAACGTTGGAAACGTAGGAAAGGTATTGTACTAACTTCTCCCAACAAAAACAAAGCAAGACTCTTAAAAATCTTGCCCTACAGCACTGGGAAGACTAAGGCAGAAGGATTGTTGTGAATTTGAGACCAACCCTGAGCTAGAAAATGAGCTCAAGGCCAGCCTGAACTGCACAGTGAGACCCTGTCTCAAAAAGACAAAAAAAAAAAAAAATCCTGAGCTAAAATTGGAACTTTTCTGTGTTTCAGCCCCTACCACAGTGAGCACCTTTTAGTTACTTTACATTAAGAATTTTAAGAACTCTGAGAGCGGGAAGCACTTTTAATGGGTCATTTTTACAGCATATGTGTATTGAAAGCCTCCTATTTCAAAGTCTCTGTGTGTATTAGCATGCACACTTATTAGCCCCAGACTGTACTAGTGGTGAAAACAGATGAAGGACCTAAGTAGGATCTAGAGCTCCAAGTCCATCTTTGAGAGACCCTCTTGACCCTTGTGTGTCTTTACAATCCATCAACAGCCTGCATTCTGAAAACTTTAGTAGGAACTCCTTGCCAGTACAGAGTAGTCACTCCTTTTTCATAAGCATGGAGATTGTGACTTTGGGGCCTATAGTGTCAGCACAACGCTGACAAGATCTAGCCTCTGAAAAGTAGGTAAAATATCATATATCAGATCACTTTGTACACATCTTTTATTTTTCCGTTACTTGGACATTTCACTTTAATGACCTTTAAAAATCTTACTAGTTGCTGAAGGATATTCTACTATGTGGATAAGCCATGCTTTATCTACCCATCATCAGTTGATGGGCATTAGAGTTATCTCCACTTTTTATATGTTTGTTTCCTACAGTGATTCTCAAAGTTTATGGTGTATTAGACTTACCGTCTTTATTAAAATAACTGATGCCCAGGCCATATTCCCCATGCAGTCAGACTCTTTGGGCTAGCTTCAGAGTACCAGTGTTTAAAGCTTCCCACTGGACTCCAGTGTGCAGTCAGGCCTGAGAGCCAGGGCCCTCGCACACCTGACTCAGTGCCGGGTGCCCTGACGTTATCTATCCAGTGATTTAGGAAAGCTAGTTAGGTTTTCTGCCTTTAAATCATGAGACATTTTTATATCTGATCACTGACCTTCATAGAATTACAATTAATACCTAAATCTAGGAACTGGTTCACGGAGCCCGATGAATGTTTGAAATTCAATAAATAAAATGTGTGTGGTGGTGCACGCCCATGATCCCAGGACTGACTTCCAGAGGCTGAGTGAGGCTGAGGCAGGAGATGGTTGCGAGTTTGAGGCTAGCCTGGGCTACAGAGGGTGTTTATGGCTGGCCTGAACTGCATAGTGAGACCTTGTCTCAAAAAAAGCCAAAAATGAAATGAAATGAAATGGAAAGGGAAGGGAAGAAAAGGAATTCAGTAAATGGAAAGGAATTCAGTAAATAGAACTAGATTTCTTAAAATCCCTTGTCAAGGTTTGAGGACTGACCCTGTTATCAAGACTTTCCCTTGTGACTTGGTAGATCCCCCCCTCCTTTTTTTTTCCCTTCAGAAATGTGCATTGCAGATAGCCAGCTGTGTAGATTTGGAGACATGTGGAAAGGGCAGTGAGGATGGAACGCCCTTAAGCTGGGGTGAGGGCTGGGAGTCCAGATGCCAGCGCAAAATGCTCCCTTATCCTAGGAGGCTCTGCATTCCTGGGCCTCATTATTTTTCTCCATTACAAAGAAAACTGCAATATCCCAGGCAATTTTGAGCAGCTCCTTTTTTTTTGGATCTATGTCGGATTGTTAAAGACCAACTTTCTATCTTGACAAGGTGACTACCACTTGTACTTCCCTGAACGGTATTCTGGTTCACACACTTGTCTCTGGTATTGTTGTCTGCCCTTTTGGTATTTAGTTACCCCCTCGGAACATATTTTTAAAATTCTAATCAGCAAAAGTTTGAAATTCATGTAACAGGTCCCTCCAATTGTTTTAAGATTTTGAAAATATCTTCCTTTGTTTTTATGAGTCTTGTGCTAAGTAATACACATGACGTGTTTAAAACAAGGACCTCAAAACAAGGACTTCGGTGTTAACAGACTGTAGACCTTACATAGTTGTATTTTCTTCAGTCTTTTCTTTCATGTATTAAGTACCCTTCTTTTCTTGGTAGGAATATAGTTGACATGCAGGGTGGATCAGTATCTCTGATGTTGGTGTGAGAGAAATGACCAGAATTTGGGGGGTACTGGTTATATATGAGGGGACTGAGCTACTGATACAAGTGTATGGACTTTCCCCTTATTTCAGACCTGACAGTCTTTCTCTGCTCTACTTAAGCAACATTTATAATACTGCACATGGATGTAGGACCCAACCTATTCCCAACCCAAGGGATTAGACTAGAAGGGCAAATGATCGTGGTGCTTTGTTGTCTCCTGCGAGCAGAACAGGCACAGAGATACGACATGTGATGGAGTTGCACTGCTGCATCAAGTTCCTGAGGGTTAACCAGGACCTGTACTCTGTTGGTTTGTTTTACAGTTCTGGAATCAGGGAACCTTGTTACTGTGACTAGAGGATGTTGAAAATCCATGAATATTTTGACCTATGAAAACCAATTTTTTAACAATTAAAATCCTAGAAATGAAAATCACCAAAAATTAAAACTCATCATTTAGTTTTACTTAAAATAGGAAAAATTGCCCATTTTTGAAAAAGTAATTTTTTCTCTTGATAACTCTCAATGGAACATAATGAAATACACATTGTGAAACCAACTCCAAAGGGCCTGACAGGGTGAGGCTATATTGTGCTGCCGGCTCAGCTCCCCACCAGCCCACATGTTCGGCTTGTTTGCAGGCTGGAACCAGGCCTGTGGATCCAAATTCCTTTCCAGAGCAGACTCTCACACCCTGCTGGAAAAGTCCGTACCAGACTGCATGTTTGGGGGATTTCTTGAAGCAGTATCTTCCAAACTGTGACCCAGGGGTACCGCCTTACATGATAGGTAGAGGGCGGCATCTTAAGAGAGCTGGGCGACCTCCTCTCTGTAACCCTTGACAAGTAGTCTGTCCTAAAGAGATGTAGGTGGAATGACACCTTTAGGTAGAAGTTCAGCATCTCTACTGTTCTCTGTTTTGCCACTGCAAGACTCGCAGCCTAGGGCTCCAGGCTCTTGTATGCTTCAGGTTTCCAAAGTTCACTTGATAACAGTACACTTTAAAGCTTCAGAGATTGTTTGTACACCAGGAGATAATAACTGGCACTGAGGAAACAATTGCTCTTTCATTTAGGATCATGTGACCAACTCACTTCCTGTGTTGCTGAGAGGCTGCCTTTGGTGTTACATCTGGACACAGTTGTCCCTCAGCATCCAGGGGCTTTGGTTCCTGATGCCCCTGCAGATATCAGAAGGCACTGTGCTCAAGTCCTTTATAGAAAGGGGCATAGTATTTTCACATCCTCTTGTATAACTTAAATAACCTCTGGATTACATATAATACCTACTAGAGTGTGAATGTGATGTCCATAGTTGTTACACAGTATTGTTTAGGGGGAAAAGTATGTGTATTGGAAAACAAAAAGTGTACATATACAGTACAGGGAAAATTTTAAAAAATGTTTTCATTCTGCAGTTGCCTGAATCTGCAGATATGGAATCCATGGATCTGGAGGTGGTTGTGTCTGTAGAGCAGAACCGGCAGTTTCATGGGGAAGAAAAAGGGAAAGAAACAACATTAATTGACAACCTGCTTATCTATTAGGCATGTTCTCTTACTAGATGTTGACAATAAATTTTGTGGAGATCGCTCCATTTTTATGGATGACAAAACCTATCAAAGACTCAGTTGTCCAGGGCTATTAATTGCAAGTAGCAGAATAGATTTTAAATGTCCACAATCTATACTTTCCCTTGCCTGGAGATGCCTCTTTTACCCCTTCCTTACTTGCCTAAAGACCACAGGCAATTTGTTTGCTACTAAACAAAGGGACTCCTTTACCAAAATAAGTAAAGCAATGTTCCTATTCCAGGGTCTCTTTCAGAGTTTACCAAAGGGGGCATTGTTGCACAGGGCCAGATTGTTCTGCTGTGGGGGGCCCTGCATCACAGGATGCTTAGCATCATTGTGACCAGCAGAAAACACCCTACCCCTGTCTCCATACAATTCCAAAAGCTCCTAGGAGCAGTGGTTATCACCTTCAGTGGAAGCTCAGTGTAGCAGTGATTCCTAGAGACAATGTGAAGTCAGGATCTTACTGCTTGTTGTCAGGAAATCTCAGCTGTTACTTCCTTGGCCTTTGTAGGAAAGCTCTGCCTCTTGCCAGGTGGTGGCCTGTTTATTGTACTCCTTATTTTCAAGGCAAGTGGGTAATGGGAGAGAGATCATACAAAGCAGAGAAAGCTCAGAGACTAGAAGGGTAGGCATAGTTAGTGACTTGTCCAGATCCGTTCATACATAGCAATGTTATTTGATTAGGTAATTTTTACTTGTATGCAGGTCTACAGCTGCAAGGAATTGGTGCTAAAAAGATAAACCAAGCAATAGCCATCATTTCCAAGGAGATGAAGTGAAAAATCATGGCATATTTTTTGGGGTCTTTCTGACCTTTTCTTCTGGACACACTTTTTAAAGATATCTGAGGACTGAGAGAAGAATCAGGCAAACTAAAATAGTTAATTAGATTGAGATAACATGGTAATAGCTTGGTATGTAAGACAAAAAGGTTAGATTAGAATAAGGGGGCAAAGTAAGTTTGCCTACTTGTTTTTCTGGACATCAGTCTGAAGGAAATAACTCATATTCTCTAAGAAAATACATTAATCAGCAGTTATATTTCTTGATTATTATACTGTCCATATTACAGATTTCTTTTAGTGGACATTTCAAGATACTATCACATTTGTTCTCTTTCAAAATCAATTTTATTGTTACCTGAAAGAGGTGTGTGGAAGGGTTGTTAATAGTTCTTAAGATATGATACTGTACCTTACTGGTAAGAGTACCTAAAGAATAATTTTGAAAGATTGTTGCTAGAATGAAGTTAAAGAAATTTTTCTGTGACTAGTAGTTGGGTCATAAATGATTGAAAATGAAGGGCTTTATCACTAAGTAATATGTATTCTTTAACCTTAGACACCTTCAGTATACAATGAAAATACTGGATCCTGAGCTTAAATAATACACACTTATTCATCTCACAAATATTTATTAGGTATCTACACACCCTAGAGAAATTCCGGGCTATGAAAGTTGTTTTACTCTTCCAAGATAATCAGCAGCTATTCTCTTTCAAGGACATTTGCTTTTCCCATTGCCTCTTCTAATTAATCTATCTCTTTGGCCTGCCTACAACTGAATTACAGGGTGTGTTTTGTACAATAAAGAGTGCAAATTAACATCTATCTCTTCTGCCTTGGGTATTAAGTTCCTCTGGGATAGGGAGTATATTTTATTCTTTTGATAGTAATGGGTATCACCAATGCCTGGTGTTTATTTAATTAGTTGCTCAATAAATGTGTGAGACTACACATTGCCCTCTAGGAGTAGGAGCTTGAAACTTAATACAAACTAGGCTGTGGTAGATGGCAAGTCTATGACAATGCTGCATGAGAAAATGTCACCTTACCTGAGATGTTCAGAGGAGATATCCTGGGGAAGGGAGTGTTTTTTCACTAGCAGTTTTGTTTTTGTTTCTTCCACCTAGTAGATTTTTATCCAGCTCAGGTTTGGAGGTCAACTGAAGCCCCAGGAATGCAACAGGCAGGAAGCTGACTGGCCCAGTATTTTGTTCTTAGGGCTAAAAAGGTTAAAGGGGTGGGGGCTGTTGAATGTCTTTGATGCCCATTGTGAGTGTCTGGGGTTTATAGGAGAAACCTGGAATAGTGGAAAGTTTTGGAAGGGGCGAGCACCTGAGCTGGATGCGGCAGGAGGTTCTGTGTGGTAGAATGGAAGACTGCGTGTGGAGGGGGTGAGACTCCAGGCCCCTGCTTCAAGCCCTGTATGCGTGAGCATGCTTCCCCTGGCTTAGTTGGTCTGGCATCAGCAGGGGCAGTGAGGATCTTTTAAATGGCTCCTTTGCTGTCCATTTTAAACAGAACTTTTTTAAAGGAGATTTTCCGTTGTTGGTCCCACAAAATTACTTGTGCTCAACCATACCAACTCTTCTCTTGCTTTGTATTCATCCGCTGATGTATTCACTCCATTGATGGAAGGAGAGGAAAAGCCAGCCAGATGTTGTCATGTCATTTTCAGAATAGATTCTTCTCTTCCCCAAACTGACACAGTTTGTTTCTTTGCTGGTGTCTTAAGATTGATTTACTCTTCAATCAAGTCTCAGGCTTTTCCTTGGCTTCCTGGTCACAGTGATTATCATTCTCCCCCCAGAAGAAAACCAAAAAAGAACAGCATCCTCTTGCCTGAGCCCCCAGCAAACAGATGTGGGCCTCCTGCAGTGGCAAAGACACAGCCACAATCTCCAGGCTCTCCCCAGGACTGGGCATTTGTGTTCCAGTCAGCCCTGTCACACATGGTGAGGTGTATAGGCTTCTTGGTTTGCTCCATAAAGAGCCTGGAGAGGTCGGGGCTGGACTGTATGGTAGGAAGCACTTTCCTTTCATCCCTTTTAGACTCCTTCATGCCTGTGCCACAGTGTTCTTCAAATTCAGTAAGATGAAGAACTGGGCATGAGATCTAGGGTGCAGTACACAATGCAACAAATGGCTGTGATTACCATCATCATACTGCTTTTTTGTCGGGGATGTTTGAATGTGTGTGCATCTGAGGTTTCCATGGCCCACTTGGAAAAAAAACTCCAAATCCTAGCTGGGTAACACCATGAACATCCACGCTCCGTTGTGCTGTTTGCTATAAACACCTCATTCTGTGATCTTCCCTACATACATCCTGGCCTTATGTAGGCACCTGATTGCTATAGAGACAGAAGCCTCCTAGGACAGAAAAACTAACCCCTGGCTAGGCCTTACCTTGTGTTCCAGGCTGCAGAGCCCACACATTGCCCAGGGCTCTTCCTCCCCATCTCCTAGATTCCCTACCCCTACAAGAATTCTTAACACCATTTCAGAATTCCTTCCCAGACTCACTCCTTCACTTGTGGCAGAATTTCTTCCTGTGGAGATCTAGGCCTGAGAAACCGGTGTCCATAGGTCAGTTGTATGGTCACAGGGAGTTTTGAGTGTGCCAGTAAGTGGACATCTGAACCCAAACACATCAGAGCTACCCATCTCCTTGTCCTCTCCCCATGTCCAGCCCTTGTATAAAGCTTTTAAAATACTTTTCATAATAACTACCCCTAAATAAATTCTGCCTTTAGAAAAGGCAGAGCAGTGAAGAAAAAGAAAACCTTCTAAGATCCTTGCAGGAGATAACACAGCCGAAACTTTCTTACATTTCCAGCCTTGTTATGCAAGCATATGTGACATAAACAAGTTATAACCTCACCATCTAGGACCAGAAACTTAAAAAGCAACTACTTCTCATGGGCATTTGGCATTTGCGACAGGCACTGGATTAATAGTATTACCACCCCACCCTGGGGTGGTCCTTTATATTTTATAAGGGGCATTAACCTACAGTTTTTTCATGTGAGAAACCATCCTGTGAGAACTGGTGTTGTCATGTACAGTGACAGCACAGTGCGGTTGGGTGGCTGGGCCATAGTCACCGCACACAGCTGGTTAGCAGCATAAGTCCCAGGTGGCTCCCATGTGTCTCCCCTGCCCTATGCAGATTTGGGAAGAAGCCTCGGCAGTTGTGAAGAACCTGTGTTATTTGAGTAGGTTAGCGCTCTGGTTTTGAAAAGTAAACATGCCTTTGTTGGAGCTCGCTGGCACCATTTATTAGATGGAGGTCTTTAATCTCTGCTCCTGGAGGATGGCGCCACTCACATGGGTCGATTGGTGAATACACATTTCTCTTTTTGGATACACGTTTTTGGAATCACATTGGACACATAGAAAGTATGTGATAAATGGTGGCTGTTATTCTTATCATAGAGTGTGTTATTCATCCCTATCTTTATCTGGGCTTAGAATCTCAACACTGATTTTTCATTTTCAGATCTCAGTATGAAGGCTTACCAGGTAATCACTGCGTCTATATAATTAGTGAATTAGTTGAAAAGATTTAAAGAACAAAATTCCTACCTTAATTTTAAGAGCATGAAATACATACACATACAGTTATTGTTTTTTGGGTTTTTTTTTTTTTTTTTGGGTCCTCCTTGGGTGCTAGAGATGAATCCAGGGCCTTGGGCATGCCAGGCACACACATCACCACAGAGCTGTGTCCCCAGCATGATAATCTCCCTTTTCAGAGGTCCAGTTTATTTCTTGGTGATGAGGAATAACAGTGCATACTGTGCATTTTCAAATGTATGTTTCTGGAAGCAGTTGACTCCAAACTCGATTTACATCCTTAGTTGGTGTAAAACAGTAATACCAAAAGCCCCTTATTTCTATCCATTCTTCAGATGATCATGGTAATAATCACAGTAATTATATGACATCCAAATCATACCATTGCTGAATCACATAAAAATAATCCATCTGACATTATGATCCCTTTTAATAATTGAGACAGTAGCTCATTCCAATCACTGAGGTAGCTTTGTGCAAAAAATTGCAAACTGTGTGAATATCACCTAGCATAGTTGGAAAGGGCTCACATTTCCAGTGTATCCTTGGAATCTGTGAACTAGAAGAGTTTGGTTGATGAGAAGGGACTCCTGGGGAGCATGGGGGGTTCTCTATGGGATGCTGCTGGTGTCCTGCGCAACCATAGAATCACTTGCCACTTGTCACCTTAGAGTACCTAAAATGTGATTTTAGTGCATCCCAGAAACTAAATTTTAATTTTAATGACTTTTGATGTAAATTTAAAAGCAAATAATACAAAATATATTTTCTGTTAAATATGCCTCTGTTTTGGTGGGACTACTTTTCATGTTTTGTATGTGTTGTATGTCATTTCTAAAATCGCAATAGGTTTTAATTTTGGTTACATGTTAATATACTTTTTTAATATACTGTGTTAAATAAATGAATATAATTTTATTTACCTGGGTTTTTTAAAAAGCAAATTTTAGGCTGTTAAAAGCATAAAATTATGTAGCTATTCACATTATATTTCCATTAGACAGTATTGCTTTAGAACATTTTACAAGTAGCCGAAACTAGTTTTCAGATTTATAGTTTGGACACCCATAGAATCAAAGGCACTTAGAGAAAGAGATTTTAGGGATCACACCCAGTCAGTCCATTCTCAACCTGCTGAAACGCAGGCCAAAGGTTACTTACAATGATGTGCCTTAGTCCCAGATAGGGACTGGAATTTGGTGTTCGTTATAGCCTGTTGCTTTGGACTCTTTGGGTTTACTTGGCATTGGGACTGCAATAGACAATAGAGCTGCAAAAACTGAAACTTCTATCAAGTCAAGTTGAAGAAAATGCCTTTAAAAAGCAAGCTTTGGTGGTAAGGAATAATTGCAGGTGGTGTCCTCACCCTCCTGGAGGATGAACAGTGTTAACCAGACCCTAGCTTTTGTCCTGGAGGGGGAATACCTGAGAATTTGACTTCACATGTTTGTTATTTGTTAGGGTTGTATGAAATTACTGAAAAGTTTGAGTCTGTTTTTATGGTATTGTTGGCAAAACTGATTTAAAATAAGCCGCCATCCACCACTACAGTGACTAACCATTAGCGCAAAACAGAATTTCATTTATTTTTTAAGGCGCAGGGAAGAAAGGGGGCATTAGGATTTCTCAGACCTGATTTCTGTGGATACGTTCCTCAGGTTTGGATCAGGCTGCTGCTTCTGCCACAAATGCAGCAGAGGAGCTGTGCTACCTTTGGCATTTCCCCTCCCTTATCTCCACACAGACTCCATGAAAATCAGATGACACAAGGAGGCAGGTAGCAGTGTTCTGTGACCCAAAAGCATTACAGACGTCAGGGCGATCAGTTAGGCCTGGAATGTGCATGTAGTGATGGCCTTGACCGCATGACTTTGGAGTTCTCAGGGGTCCACACTCATTTCAGAGCACATTTGCTCTTCTGAGGTAACCCTGGAGGTTAGGCAGTAGAGATAGATGGTCTAACTTAAGGCCCCGGAACTGGAATGCATCTTATTCCTGCTGTATTTAGCAAGGGCAGTCTTAGAAAACCATGCAGTATTCAGAGCCCGCAGGTGAGGAAAGAAAAGTCTATGGAACAGTGCAGGACAGTCAGTCAGTGGAGAGTGGTTTTCTGGTAGCAGAGTTTCACAGGCCATTAATTTGGCCTGAAGGTCAATTTAATGTTTCAGAGAGAGATAGGCTTTAGGAAAATTCCTTTTCCTTGTCTTTAAAGAACCCATTAATGGGTCAGCCTGGCTCGACATACCTTTTTTTTTTTTTTTTTTTTTTCGGTACTGGGGATTGAACTCACATCGTTGTGCTTGCCAGGCAGTCACTTAAACCACTGAGCTAAGTCCCCGGCCACCTTTTTTTTTTTTTTTAATCTAGTTCTTTATTCTGATTTTTCAAGATGGGTCTATGGAGTTCGGGCTGGTCTTGAATTCACTATGTGGTCTAGGTTGGCCTTGAACTCATCTCCGTGCTGGGATTATAGGCATGCAGCACCTTCCCTGGTTTTAGACATAACTTTGTTTTCTCTAAATTTATCTTGTCTGTTAGAAAAGCTGAGGTTGCTGATTTTGCCTATCAGCTTAAATGCTCTGCCGGTTCAGACTTTGCCCCACCCGTCTTATCTGTATGCATGTGTCCTCTGTTTCTTGCCCTGCAAATGCATTGCCAGTTCAGAAGGCACAAACCAAGGGTAGCTGGCTGCAGCACAGGCTGGATGTACTGGTGATTAAAGAAATGCTATTTGCTGGCTCACACTTCTAGAAGAGGAGTTTATTTGCATCTTCAGCTTCAGTTATTAAAAGATAGTGAGATGGTCCCAATTTTTAAATGACTGTGAAATTACTATAGATGTTGTACAGTCAATACATTTTGTTTTCTTATGTTATTTTGAGTTGGGGAGCAAACCCAGGGCATCGCACTTGCTAAGTATGTGGGTAACACCACCCAATATGATGCAAGGACACAAAATTTGAAATGGCAGGGAAATGAAGGAAAGGAGAAATGGGTAATCTACACATTACTGGCAGGAATATAAAAGGAATAACCTTTGTGTGGCAGTATCTGATAATTAAAAATGAAGATATTCTTTGATTCAGCAGTTCTATTTATAACTATTTATATACATACCTCACAGGTATCTTTATGCATTTATAAAGTGATTTATGTACAAGGGTATTCACTGTTGAATTATTTGTAATAACAAAAGATTAGAAACAAAAATTGAGCAGAGATTGATAAATGAATTATCACATTATTAATTTAACTTCTATATTTTGTTCTTTATCGTTTTAAAAAGACACCGTCATGCTCAAAAGGAATCTGTAGTCTAGTCAGACCATTGTAAGAAAACCCCATAAGACATGAACAGTGTGAGTTAACTACTGGCGTTATGAAGTCCATTTCAGTGCTGAACTCTCCTTATTTTTGCAGGTTAGTCGGTTGTATCTGTCTGTAAGGCACTTGAGTTGGGCAGGTCCAAGTGTTCAGAGGGCAGACTTCCAAGTCCTAGTTTCCTATTTGGGGAGAAGTATGGGACTTGCACAGTTTCCAGATCTTGTCCTGCTGGAGTATGAATGCGAAGGCACTCAAAGTGAGGAAGAGGCTTCCAGGCTCGGAATCAGAGACCTGGCTCTGCTGCTTGACAGTTGCATGATTTGGAGCAGGGAACTTTGTCCATGAAGCCTCCAAGAGCTCATGTAGAACTGAAGGTGACCATACCTGGCCTTCCTCCCACGCGATACTGCCCTGGGGCCTGTAAACTCCAAAGCAAAGTAAAAAAGTGAATCTTTTTCTCCCTGATAAATACATTAGTAAAAGTTGTTAAATTAGAGAAGTAGACCTCGGGTAATTTTAGAATCCTTTGACCTCTGACCTCGTGCAAATTACCATCTCACCCTCTAGACCCGCTTCCCTGTTTGCAAAGAGAGAGGGGCTGTCTGGGTGATTCCACGGCGCCTTCTAGTATTAGCATTCCGTGACCATGTGCCATAAACAATAATTTCCATGCCGGCTGAGATGAATCATGCTGCCCAAAAAGTCTAGATGCAAGGAGGAAGTCTGCTGGCCTATGAGAATTTGCCGTGCGCTGAAGAATCTGAACTTCTCAGGGTGGGAAATGAGGGAAAACACTGCCATCACCAAAAACACATAAGGAGAGTAGAGACATACTTAATATTGTATGTTTTCATCACCTCCATGGTCTCCTTTGCTTTCAAATGGTCATTTAGGCCAGGCCCAAGCAGACCAAGTTTAACCCTTGTTTGTGAGGAGGATGTGCTGGTAGTCAATACTCTTTAGCAGCTGTCACCTCATCAAGGTCTTTCCTCTGTGCTTCCTGGGCTCCTTCATCTCCTCATCACTGGAAGTTTCCTCTAAGGTCAGAGGCTTTCTCATCTTATTTTTGCATCTCTAGCACCTGGCACAGTTCCTGTCACTGGGAGGTGATCAGCACCTGTGTTACCAGATGTGTGAATGGACTGCTGATCCACTTAGAGTAGAACATGTACCAGTATTGTTGATCGGACTACCAACTTGGTAACTATCACTATTCTGGCAAAATGAAGTTTTAGACATTAGTGCCTTATCACTTCAAGAAATATACCCAAAAAAGCCCATACTAAAAAAAGCGAGTATTTCAGTGGCATCTGCAATTAAAAGTAAGTTATACAGATATATAGTCTGTTTGTGTTTATTTACAGGCTGGGTCTCACTGTATAATTCAGGCCAGCCTTGAACTCACTGTGTACCCCAGGATGGTCTCAAAATCATTGCAGTCTTCCTGCTTCAGCCTCCCAAGTGTTGGGGTTATAGGCATGTGCCACCATGCCTGGCAAGTCTGTGTTTAATAATACGTAATGTGATATATATGTATCCAAAACTCATCACCACCAGATACTCTCTGCCATGTCATGCAGGGTCTCTGATTGGCAGCAACAACTGAGCTGGTACTCAGCTCCCAGTCTGGGAGATTGTCTTGCTTATTATTTTTAGCTAATTTTAAGTAGTCAGATCTGAAAAGGAGCTTGAATATTGAAATAAATTGAACAAAAAGGGTGAAGGGCAACACAGGGAAGTTTAAAAGTGGTAGAAGTTTCTGTAGAGCCCCTTTGGTTTGAGTCCCCCTTCAAGGAGATACCATGGTAGAAGCAAATCCAGGTGATCTGACCTCAAGGCGGTTATCCGGGCCACTTGGTCCACACCCAGGCCATTTACATGTAGGTTAGGTAAAGCAGGATAGGGAGATGGATCCAGTGTCTTCCAAGGTTCTGTTAGTCACATGGGTGTGCAGATATGTTTCCTGTAGGCTTACCCTTCATATGACAGTCATGAAGGAGAAAACTGGCTTTCCTGTGTGTGCACTCAGAAACAAATGGGGAAGAGATTAGAAAACTATACCCTGAAGGTTGTCAGATGAAAGTATTCTCTTAGAAAAGCAGTGACCACCTTTGCCTAAGCCCTGTGGAGCCTAGTGGCAGCGTGCTACTCCATTTCACACAACCCAAAAATAACTATTGGGACCCAGATGTGAAGCCTCTCATGGAAAATGAGAGCCACACAGATATTTCACAGGAGGTGGGATCACCTACTCTTCAGGAAATTCAGTGTCTCCTCTCTAATTTTTTTAGATAAAACTACATACTTGCCTTTTGAGAAAGTCCAAGTTCTTTTGGTCTTTACTTTCCAGTTTTGCTTTATTTTTGCATCATGCTTTGCAGTTGTACACAGGCGCAATGGGCGAGAGTTCCAGTAAGCCAGCCGGATCATATTTCTTAGATTGAGTCATTGCTGAGAAACTTGTTTGTGAACAGGAAGCAGCTTATGAAAATGTCTGTAGCTAGTAACCTGCCTGGCTGTGAGGAAACTGAACCACTTTCTAGTTGAAAAACAAAAGAGCAGAAAGCTAGGGGCTGCATATAGACTGTGTCTAGCATGTGACAATGGTCAGGGCTTAGAGGAGGATAGTAGGTGGTTCTTCAACCCAGAGATAGTACACTGATGATTTCAGCTGTATGTTGCCAAATCATTTGTCTGTTGGTGTCTATTTGGGAATTTTTATGTAGTTAAAAAAAAATTGTGTATGTTGAAAATTGAAGTAATAATCCTTAGGGTTTCTTTAGAAGGAAAACTTGAATTAGTGATACTTGTTAACACTTGAGTCTGTTGATACATGTAAGTTGTTGCTAGATAGATCTAATTTTTAAATAGTTTGGTAGTTAAAAATTTAGCAACATTTGTAGTTGGTGTAGATGGCTGTAAGGCTTCTTTTGTCTCCAGTAGTTACTCTATTTTTAATCATTCTGGGAGATTTTTTGTTATTATTGTTGGAGGTATTTTGAGACGGAGTCTCACTCTGCAGTTCAGCTCCATCCTTGGCCTCCTGAGTGCTGGGGTTATAGGTGTGTACAACCACACCCAGTGCTTCATTCTGCATTTTTAATCATCTAAAGTAAAATAATTAACAGCAAAATATCTGGTTGGTCTCATTTTAGTTAGTAAACATTCTTACTGCAAAATACATTGTTAACGAAGGAAATCCTGTTTGCTATTTAATGAATTCTACAAATTCAGGCATGCCCTCAATTGTTTTTGTAGCTGCCTACAGCTCTGTCTTAATAATTAGCTTCCTATAGCTCTTAATATCTGGAAAGTAGAATATGGTTCATGTTCTGTCTGGTTTTGTTCAGAAATATTTGACAGTGTCTATGAAATAAAATAATCAGATTTAATTTTTAGGTGAATAATATAATTGGGCAAAGCATAAACAACAAAATGTAAGAACATGAAATGTAACTTAAATTCTGAATTTTAGTAATTAACATTTGGATGAAAGCAATCCTTGGGGGATAAACTTGAAGATTCATTTTTGTCTTAATGCACATGCAGGAGTTATGAAGTAATAACTTGCTGCATGTGGTGGTGTACTCATTACAGAGGTTGATTGGTGAGGTTTGTTCTTAGAAGAAAACCTACCACCTTCCTATCCATTCTCAGAAGGAAAGGGGGTTGTGAGGTGCAAGACTCATTTATACACGTACTTGAACAATACCATTTTATTTTTCATCTAAAGTACGATTCTAAAATCTCAGTTCACTAAATAGCTTTAGTTTAGGCAGGAACCATAGTATCTTTTTTTTTTTAAATGAGTTTTTGGGATCATCTCAACAAAATAAACACTGGTTTATTCAAAGTACTAAAATTGACCTGCAAAAAACGTGTTTAAGGGGCCAAGGATATAGCTCAGTGGCACAGCACCTGCCTGGCAGGCATGAAGTGTCCTGAGTTCAATTCCCACTATGCCCCCCCCACACACAAATATGTAATATGGATTCTATGTTCAAAGCCTTCTTTATCCCAGTACAAAGATGTTTGTTTTAAAGGGGTATGTGTTAATTGTCCCATGAAACCTGTAACAGACTACCCAGATAACAAATGATATATACATTTTAAAACATGAATATTTCCACAAGGCCAGATGGTAATTAAACATGAATTGTCCAACATATGTGTGTCTTACTAAATTGTCTTCGTGTAAGCCAGGCTTGCAACATAATTTGGAACATACTTGGAATTACTAAAGGCCAAAACCAAAAAAACTCAGGCCCTAAGTGCCAAACAATATTCATTCCATATGCTTATTATAAGAAGGTTCACAACTAACACTTGAGTTGTCCTTAGGAAGGTTTTTCACCAGTGGTCAGGAAGTACCTGTTGAGTGTTAAAAGCCATCCCTTCTCTCCTCTCCTTCCCCGAGTTGTGTTTATCTGACGTTGTGCACCATGGCTGTCTTCCTGGGGGTCTTGTGGCAGGCCAGACAGCTCTATTTAATTTCTTCAAATGCAGCTGAGATTTCTACCCAGAAGAGCAGCGTGGTTTTTTGCTAAGGCACTTTCCTGCCCTGTTGCCTGGTGTCATGTTCTTGTTTGTTATGGGCTCCGCCCTATTATTTCCTCCTAGAGAGGGTGCAGCTTTGCAGGGAGATGGGCGGTGTGTACAGTAAGTCATGTGCTCAGTCACACGGCTCCTCACAGGAAGTGCTTGCTGCCCTTTGGGTCAGCACAGGACACAGCACTGCGCCTCTGGCCTCCCCAACAGGGTCTGGGGCTAACAGGCTTCTGCTGTTCTTTTTCCATATCATGTTTTGAGTATTCACACAATGTCCAATATCAGTTAGCATTTGTCTTTTGAAACGTGAAAAAATCTAAGTGACTCAGTCTGATATATTAAGACCATGACAAGAAAATTACTGTTGCTGTGTTCTAAATTTGATTAAAATGGGCTCTTAAGAATTCAGAGAGTATTTTGAAAGCTGTGTTGGTGTCATTATGATTGCTTGGATTACTTCTGGCCTGATGAAGAACAACTAGAAGTCACTTTTTTTTTTTTTTTTTTGGTACCGGGGATCGAACTCATGACCTTGCACTTGCCAGGCAGGTGCTTATGCCACTGAGCTAAATCCCTGGCCCTAGAAGTTACTTTTGAAATACTTTTTAGCGGCCTTCCTAGTGGACATGGGAAGCTAGAGCTGTGGGGCCATTCATCTCCAGGGCTGCAGCACTGTTTCGGATCTAGGACTGTGAACAGCATGCTCTGGAGCTGATCCAAATGAAGGTTCCTCTTATTTTTCCTGTTTGTTGATAAAGATTCATCAAGGTGTCTTCTGATGTTATATAAAGTTCAAAACAACCCTGAGTGTATGGAAAGCTACTCATGGCAGGAATTGAGTGGCCACTGAATGCTGTGTATATCGATAGCAACAGGGTGTGGGGTACCCACTGTTCTCATCACCATGGCCACCAGTATTCACCACATTACATCCTGTAATTTGCTTTTTATTAAGGTGTCTTAGTCCTTTTTTTTTTTTAAACAACACACACTTGAGCTGGGAATTTGGCTCAGTGGCTCAAGCGCTTGCCTGGTAAGCACAAGGTCTTGAATTCAGTCCCCAGTACCAAACCAAACCAAACAACACACTGCACATGGCTGAAAGAAATTTCAGACCTACCCTGAGAAAAAAACCAAGCAGCTTCACTGCTTTAATGACACAAAGATTTGGAGACAAGTTAAATTACTCCATTCTTTCTGTCTAGATAATCACAGTGTTATTTTACACTTCCCACTATCTTAGGTTCACAGCTTTATTGTTCAGTGGTCTGGAGTTTGGTCTCACCTATAGTAAGTAGCCCACCACTGTCAATATGTAGAACATTTGCACATTTTAGGTATATGGTGAGATCTTTTTCACATCTCATTTGATCATTAGTTGTATGCTAGGGTAGGATGAAATAATTAAAATGTATAGCTAAAACCATCAGAAGCACTCAGATGTCATCTAGTAGGAAGGGAAAGGGAAAAACTAACAAATCATCTCTTGCTGTGATTGCCACTGACAACTTTAATCAGCTCCTTTAGAGATTTCCTCTAGTGAGTAGATTCACAGAATGGAATTAACTCCTCTTTTTAGAACATTGGACAAGTGTTCTTGGTCAGTTTCTCTGTAATCATCTCAATCATCAACAGTGGCATACTGTGGATTAACCTATGTGGAGTATCTTAACCATGATCTTCTTTCTTGTTTTAAATACAGGACATGGATTTAATTGACATACTCTGGAAGCAAGACATTGACCTTGGGGCAAGTCGAGAAGTATTTGACTTCACTCAGCGACAGAAGGAGTATGAGCTGGAAAAACAGAAAAAACTTGAAAAAGAAAGACAAGAACAACTCCAAAAGGAGCAAGAGAAAGCCTTCTTCGCTCAGTTACAACTAGATGAAGAGACAGGGGAATTCCTCCCAATTCAGCCAGCGCAGCACATCCAGTCAGAAACCAGTGGATCTGGCAACTACTCCCAGGTACAGAGTACTCAGTTCTTGGGAAAGTGTATGGCAGAGCTTAAAGAAACACTGACCAAGAGTTAGAATATCTAGAGTTAACTTCCCAACCTTGGCCTGCTGTTAACTTCTATACCCAGCCTATTTACCTGACAGGATTATTATAAGGACAAGGAAATAAATCACGTAAAAGGACTTTATAAATCACAGAAACACCCAGTAATGATCAAACAGTAGTAGAAGTACTGGTAATAGTGAAACTAGTAGGCCGGGGCTCAGCTGCATAAGTACCTGCCCAGCAAGCTTGAGGTCATGAGTTCAATTCCTGGTACAAAAAAAAAGAACTAATCAACATAGCTGTGTAAGTTAGGCACCATTTTTCCTTTTTATATACAACTGAAGTTCAAGGATGTTAATTTGTGTAGCTCTCTTAAGAAAGTGGGGGAGGGCAAGGAGCATAGCTCAATGGTGTAGGGCACTTGCCTAGCATATATGAAGCCCTGAGTTCAATTCAGCACCATAAGGAAAAGAAAAAAATTGGAGGTAGCCTGGTTTGAGTCTGTGCACCAAACTGATTTTTGAAATCAGAAAAATAAAACACTCTATGAACAATAATCATAAATCTTACATCAATCATGAACCGTTAGTCTGGCACTGGAACATTGTAACATTTTTTTCCCTTTATGCCTTTCCCCTTTAATCCAGGTTGCCCACATTCCCAAACCAGATGCTCTGTGCTTCGATGACTGCATGCAGCTTTTGGCAGAAACATTCCCATTTGTAGATGACAATGAGGTATAAAACATTTGGTTACCAGCAAAACTTCACTACATTCACCACATCCTGTATAAGTCCCTTTAATGTGTCTCCATTTAAAGGAATGAAACATTTTAGCAGGAAGATTTTTATCAAGGACATACTTGACTGTCAACACCTTAGTAGATAGATACTTTATAGTTTGTTTTTTTTAAACCCTAACACTACAAAATCACACCTTTCCTACTACATAGTTATGGATCAGCAGAACTGGCAGTAACTTATTTGTTATGGGTTTACAAAACTTTCTGGTAAGACCAAACTGAGTTAAGAAACCAAGACTTGTTAAATAATTTAAACGCATCTGTTGTATTTGAAGTACTGATACTACAGGTACAAATTAACTCCAAAAGATTAGGGTTGTTTTGTTTTTGTCTTTCTGAGACAGAGTTTTACTATGCAGTTGAGGCTGGCTTGAACTCACTTTATAGCCCAGGCTGGCCTTGACTTGTAGCAATCTGCCTGCCTCAGCCTCCCAAAGTGCTGGGATTAGAGGCGTACAGCACCATGCCTGGTCAAGATTGTGCTTATCAATCTTCAAATAAGTGGAGAAGTGCAGAACTGTTGTCAAAGGTGTATGATTGTGCTTTGGAGCGTCCTTATCCATAGGTGCTTTATGCCTTGTCAATTTTAGGTTTCTTCATCTACATTTCAGTCACTTGTTTCCGATATTCCCAACCACATCAAAAGCCCAGTCTTCACTGCACCTAATCAGGCTCAGTCACCTGAAACTCCTCTTGAGGTAGCCATGGGTGATGCAGACAACATGCAGCAGGACATTGAGGAAATTTGGCAGGAGCTATTTTCCATTCCAGAATTACAGGTAAGATCTAACACAGTACTGCAATGCCATTTTATATTCAGTGGCTTTAAATTAGTCATTGTGATTATTAATTATTTATATACCATCTTATGGGAAGGATTTATAGATGCTTTTAAATTACTTATGAGAGCACTCAGGGCTTTCTTAATTTGAACTTTTATGAGTAAACAGGGCCATGTATTTGGGGGTAGAACTATTATAAACAATCTAAAGTAGGACTTTTGAAAGTAATAGTAAACTGTACAATACCCTTAAAGATACTGCGGGGGCGGGGCAGGCATGGGGGAGGTTAAACCTAAAGTTTCTAATAACTGTGGATTATCAGCTATTAAAAATATTTAACCTTGATTCATACAGTATAAACTTGTTTCCACACAGTGTCTTAATATTGAAAATGACAAGCTGGTGGAGACTATCATGGTTCCAAGCCCAGAGTCCAAACTGACGGAAATTAACAACAATTACTTCTACTCATCCGTCCCTTCACTGGAAAAAGACGTAGGAAGCTGCAGTTCAGCGTTTCTTAATACTTTTGAGGACTCTTTCAGCAGCATCCTCTCCACAGAAGATCCCAACCAGCTGACAGTGAACTCCTTAAATTCAGAAGCCACATTAAACACAGATTTTGGTGATGAATTTTATTCTGCTTTCATAGCAGAACCAAGTGTCAGCAACAGTGTGTCCTCCTCTGCTACTTTAAGCCAGTCACTCTCTGAGCTTGAACTTGTATATGGGCCCATTGATATTTCTGATCTGTCTCTCTGTAAAGCTTTCAACAAAAATCACCCTGAAAGCACAGTAGAGTTCAATGACTCTGACTCTGGCATTTCACTGAACACGAGTCCCAGCATAGCGTCACCAGAACACTCAGTGGCGTCTTCCGTCTATGGAGACCCACCGCCTGGTTTCAGCGATTCGGAAATGGAAGAGCTGGATAGTGCCCCTGGTAGTGTCAAACCCAGTGGTCCCAAAACACAGCCAGTGTATTCTTCTGAGGATATCACACAACCTCTGTCACCATCTCGAGGGCACAGTTCTTCCATACATGATGCCCCGTGTGAAAACACACCAAAGAAAGATTTGCCTGCAAGTCCTGCTCATCGAAAAACCCCATTCACGAAAGACAAACATTCAAGCCGCCTGGAGTCTCATTTCACCAGAGATGAGCTTAGGGCAAAAGCTCTCCATATCCCATTCCCTGTAGAGAAAATCATTAACCTCCCTGTTGACGATTTCCATGAAATGATGTCGAAGGAGCAATTCAGTGAAGCTCAAGTTGCACTAATTCGAGATATACGTAGGAGAGGCAAGAATAAAGTAGCAGCTCAGAATTGCAGAAAAAGAAAACTGGAAAATATAGTAGAACTGGAGCAAGATTTAGGTCACTTAAAAGATGAAAAAGAAAAACTACTCAAAGAAAAAGGAGAAAATGACAAAAGCCTCCATCAACTGAAAAAACAACTCAGCACCTTGTATCTCGAAGTCTTCAGCATGCTACGTGATGAAGATGGAAAACCTTATTCTCCTAGTGAATACTCCCTGCAGCAAACAAGAGATGGCAATGTATTCCTTGTTCCCAAAAGTAAGCGGGCAGATGTTAAGAAAAACTAGATTGGGAAGATTTGCATTTTCTGAGCTATTTTTTTGTTTTTGTACTGTTATACTAAAAGCTCCTACTGTGATGTGAAATGCAAGAAAATACTTTATAAGTAATTCTATGCAAAAATTATAGCCAAAACTAGTATAGAAAATAAACATTAAAGGCTGGGGTTTAGCTCAGTGGCATGAGTGCTTGCTTGGCAAGCACAAGGTCATGAGTTTGATCCCTGGTACCAAAAAAAAAAAAAAATTAATGAAAATAAACATTAAAAAGCACTGAAAATAAGTATGTTGAATCAGTAGTTTCACTTTAACTCCAAGGTTAATTTCTTAAAACACCATTTGGGCTTGTTTCTGTAAAAGTGTAAATACTACAAAATTTCTTATTTATACTGTTATCTCATTTCTTACATTCATAGATTTATATGATATGACATCTGGCTAAAAGCAAATTGATGCAAAACTAACCACTGTGTACTTTTTTAATAAATACTATATGAACAAAAAATTGCATTTTTATATTGCTTAGTTCTGGCAAAAAAATTAAGAGCTGGTACTAATAAAGGAATATTATGACTTAAATTGTATCTTCAGATTGAGTTTATTTACAACAGTATTCTCAGTCGATTTTGTACTTTCATAATGTTTTTTACATTTTAAAAACATTTTATACTAAATATATGGTCCTTGGGTCCTAGAAAAATCAATCTTCAAGAAATAACCTTTGTGTGATGGGCACGCCTGCAATCTCATCACTCATGAGGCTGAAGCAAAAGGACTGCTGTGAGTTTGAGGCCAACCTGGGCTACAAAGTGAGACATTGTCTCCAAAAAACCTCCTTTAGCAAGTACAGTATATCTCAAAGAAAACGTTTGCACATTGACATGAAAACATTGGTTCATTTAGGTCAACAGATAGGCGCTTACTCTGCATTTTTTAAAATTATGAAAACGGGGCTGGGGATTTAGCTTAGTGGCACAAGTGCCCTGCCTGGCAAGCGCGAGGTCGTGAGTTCGATCCCAGGTACCACAAAAAAAAAAAAAAAAAAAATTATGAAAAACTAAAAGACCTCTAATCTCCCAGAACTTGCATTTTAGCACAGGGATGGATGCTGGGCCTACTGGCATACTCCTATAATCCCAGTAGTTGAAGAGGCCTGAGACAAGATCAGGGGCTGGAGATATAGCTCAGTGAAGTGCTGGCCCATGATTTTAAAAAAGAAAAAAAAAAAAAAACCCTAGGAAGACCAGAGGCACAGTAACAAAAGTTATAAACAGGAAGAAGCCATACTGGGGTTGCAACACTTAAATGTGTGGGAGAGCAAGGCATTCTGAAAGCTTTAAGAGCACTACAGAGAGGACACAGGAAATCCATAGGCAAAAGCCTGTTTCTGATGAAGAGGACAGTGCAGCTGGAGACAGTAGGGGAAGAAGCAAGCCAAGGAGGGATGATGGTGGGATGGGGCATGGCACAAAATCATACAAACTTGCCATGTTAAGCAGGAGTGCCATCAGACTTAAAAGATTCCTATAGCTTGAATGCTGAGTTTAGAGAGCAAGGGTAGGGAGTAGGGAAAGTGGAGTTTGAGGGGTTTATGATAGTGGTTTGGACCACAGCAATGATGGAAGACCTGGATTTGACAGCTCAAAAGGACCTTAAAGGTTACAGAATGGAAGAACTGAGTTGTCCACGAATGAAAAACATGGTAAATGGGAAAATTAGTTCATATTAGACATGCTGAAAATTTAGACATGCAGAGTAATACCAAAACAAGACCCCTCAAAAACCCTTTTAAAAATGTGCTTTCCAACAAACTATCATTCACTCGCATCTATACAACTATTCATGATTGTCTTTGGAGCTGGGAAATGGGAGATTCATTTGGGTATGTTTACAATAGGTACTGCATAGAAGTAACTCATTTCTAAGGGTTCTGTTCACCCACTAGGCCAGTATAGTGCAGTGGTTCACCAGCCCTGGAACCAGACTCTTTGCTGCTGTCATTTCCTAGAATGCCCTTCATCAATTCAACTTAGCACTCAGGCTCGTTTCCTGACTGTACACTGGAGCTAAAGTTCTGATTCAGTGAGCACACTATAAATGTTTCCTCCCAATGTTCCTTCACTTTGCACTGATACGTTTAAGTAAAATGAAATCAAGCTAGTTCAATAAGAAAATTTGACTTAGATATCTGAAAGGCTCACAGTTGAAACTTATTTCAAGGACCATGAGTCTGAGATTCAAATGTGAAAATAATACTTTACATCCTGAATATCTCATGCCGTCTAGGAATTCTCTGGTAGCAGTGGTGGTGGTGACTGATGAGAGGGTCCCTGGAGGAGACATCATTTTTGCAATCTCCATAGTCTCATGTCTAAAGTAAAAGTCCTTAGTCAAAGTTGGTGGCAGCAGACCCATCCAGAGGAACTGGAACTGGTAGGAGAGCACTGTTGTGGGGTACACAGAACATTCTTTCTCTACACATCTGCATTTCAGCAAATTTCAACATTCTGCATTGTGTATACTTAAAAATTTCAAACTAGCAGTTTCACTTATCTTGATCTATATTTCAGTACCACTTTTGTTTTTTCAGGTGGCCTAACCCTATGTAGTACCGATTGGCCTTGAACTCACTTTGTAGCCCAGGCTGTTCTCAAACGTGCAGTGATTCTCCTACCTCAAGTCTGAGTGCTGGAATTGTATCAATAGACTTGAGCCACCACACCTAGCTCAGTAATAGCTTCACAGCTGTCCTCAGGCTAAACCTGGCCCCCTTCAACTGTTAAACCTTACCTGAACTGAGTTTAATTCTGCAGTCTGAAAATGTGTAGGAGAAATCTTAATTGCATGATATTGTTCATAAAGTCTTATTTTGGACTGAGGTATCTCACTTTTGGGGGTGGGGTTTCTCAAATGTATCTACACTTTTATGATTAGGCCGCAAAACACGTCCTTCCATTTGTTTTCAGACAGGACTTTGTTATGCTATCCAGGCTCTCCCAAAACTCGCAGCAATCCTGCCTCAGCCTGTATGTGCACACCTGGCTTACCATTTAAAAAATAATCGAGCTAGGAGTGGTGGCTCATGCCTGTAATCCCAGCACTTCAGTGGCTGAGGAAGGAAGATCCTACTGATTCTGAGGCCAGCCTGGGCTACAAAGTGAGTTTAAAACTGGCCTGAACTGCATAATGAGACCGTGTCGCAAAGACAAATTGAATGTTTCCAGTAGAAATAACATTTCTACTGGGAATATGATTACTACTGAAGAACCAATAAAACATTTCAAGAACTATATAAAGACTTGAATGAGGCTGGGCATGGTGGCACACCTGTAATTCTAGCATTTGAGGAGCTGAGGCAGAATGGCTGCTAAATTGGAGGCCAGCCTGAAAGAGGTAAACAATGTCTCAAAGTCAAAAAAACCTTGACTACATGGAGAAAATCTCATCACCCATTAAAACTTCTGGGTATGCTAAAACAACCATGGGATAGAAGTCCATCTTCACATTGAACCTTCATATCTGGAAGTGGCTATTATAGGGGCTGGGGATTTAGCTCAGTGGCATAAGCGCCTGCCTTACAAGCAGACAGTCATGAGTTCAATCCCCCATACAAAATAAAAAAAGTGGCTATTAGGGTTTTTTTTTTTTTTGTATTAAAAATGGAATTCACAACCTCCAACTTGCCAGGCAGGCACTATGCCACTGAGCTGTATCCTCAGCCATTTCCACTTTACATAAAAGAAAACCAGGTTTTTAAAAACAGTTGCTAGCCTGGATAAACTTGAGTGTTTTTTCCTAATGTTTAGTAAAATGCACATTTCTTTCAGAAGTAACAAACCACAATAGTTGGTATTCAGTGCTTACGGTTTTATTAGTTCAAAAACAGTGTTACTGTGGGAAACTTCAAAGTATCACATACGCAATTTCAAAGTTAGCCCACCAGTTAGACCTCATTTACTGTATGAAGTACATATTACCTAAGTCACACTTAGTATTCCATGTATTTACAAAAAAAAACATCGTAAGGTGTCTTCTGGCACTACCAAACTGCATAAAGCCTAACGAACCCCCATTATCTCTCACCCAAAGTCACTACTCTGAACTTAAATAGGCAAAATGTGAATAAAATCAGTCCTTTAGTACTTATGAAATGGCCAACAGCTTAGATGTTCAAACAAATTCATCGGAATTTTTTTATCTTAAATACAATCCATTGACCAAGGGTATGGTGTAACAGTGTATCAAAAATATAAAAACTTAAGTGTATCAAAAAATAACTTTTCAACCTCCACAGAATTTTTATCTGAATACAAGCCCTTCAAACCATTACAGTAACTGCCACTTAAATAGATGTAATTTAATTCCCTTTCAAAGCTATCAACATCTTATATAACTTGCTGCACTTTTACTTCTTTGCCACTAAATCCTGGAACTTTTTAATTGTATAGGCAAACTCCTAGGTCCTGGTCAGCTTTCAGATCTGTGCCCGTATATCCTCTGCATTAATAGGCAGCTCCATGCAACCTTGCCCCATACCAAAGATCTTTAAAATTGTAAGCAAAATTGGCCTCTCCCCCAATTTGTTAGACCTGTGTATTTAATCCAAAACTCATCCAACCAATCTCATTTTTGCAAGTGATCTTTAGAAAAACTAGACATAAGATTTTACCTTCTGAATATTTTGCAGTTGGTAACTATTTTCATCCTGAGAAAATAAAGGTATTTTTTTGTTGGAAATGAAGCTCATTCTTGTCCTGATTCTAGAACACTAATACTAAACTGAAATTTAAGATAAAATTCCTTAAAACTGCACAGGTTGATCCTTTTATATATGCTGAGAAACCAGTGAACACACAAAACATACTACCATCCTGTTAACAGATAGATACTCATCACCTAGCTTCCATTATAAGCACATGCCTTAGAAATAAGACAGGTATGGCAGTACACTAGTCTTGGCACAATTCCAGAGTTGAGGCATCTGAATTACACCGCTAAACTGCCGGAGATCTATGTATGTGTGCACGACAGGAGCAATTAGTTATAAATATACAAACGTGCAATGCTGAAAACAAATTTTAGCAATATCCTATCCCACAGAACTATGACTATGTTTTCATTTGGGTTAAACGTGGGCACAGTAATTTCATAGGAACTTCAACTCCCCTTTATAAACACTTCCAACCAACCCACTGCCTCAAGAAACCACACAATTCTTACATCTGGAAGCTGCCCACAATCCTCCAATCATTGTCCTTTTCCCCTTGAAGCCAGCTCCAATTCCTCACATGTATCTCCGTCCTCAGGACAAGTGTGCTTTTAAGCAAGGAACATATTTAAGTAGCCATAAATTTTTTTAACTTTGAAAAATTCTTTTGTACATTTCCCAGTTCTGGTTTCCATTTAATAGACTCCACACTTTAAAAATCATAAATGCTCACTCCAAACTTCCTGTTTTATTACTAAAGTTGTAACATTCAACTATAGGATTTAAGTCACATGAACATTGACAAAACACCACACACATTTCTAAAAATATTTTAATGAAAAAGTCATCTTTCCGTAAACATTTCATTATACCACAAATGAAACATTCAAATCCATTACAGACCACCTCTGAAGTCTTAAAAATCAGAAAACATTGAAGCTTTAAAAGTAGTTTTGAGTACTCAGACAGGCTAACAATCCTTACATTACCCCTGCACATTAGCATGCTTTATTCACTACTTTGTGACATTAAACTCCAGGAGAGAACCACCATCAGAAATATTTTGAATTTTGACTTACACTGAGCTCTTAAAAACCAACCCTATTTCTTATTCCCCGGACAGATTGATTATACCACAGATATTCTCTCCTTTAGAACACAAGTGTAATCTCAACCTTTAAAGAAATATATTACTGGAAGCAGTGACCTACAAATGTTAACAGAATCAGCTTACATTTGCCTCATTTTCCAACTTTATTGGTACTACCACCTAAGAGAATACATTTTCAGAAATGACAACAGAACTACATTCAAATAAAATAATTTTATTTCACAAGTAAAATGGAACCGAAAGAACGCCCTTGTTTCCTGTCTTATGAAATTTAATTCACTAAAACCTTATCTTTTTAAAGGCTTTTGCCTTACTTAATGCTATGTGTAGAAATTCAGTCGTGTTAAACAGTCAACCTTTTATTGTTCTACAGAAACTAGTAATTTGAGTGTCCTCTGTTACTTTATCAAAAGTGAATTAAACCTCAATTTTTAATATGCCCTTTTGAGGCAGCAAAAATAGCCCTTATGAGTAATCAGCAACTAATAGAAATAGTAAGCAAGTAATTATTCTTTGGGAAAGATACCTTTTTATAAAAGACCATTAGTATACTCAGGCTCCTACTGCTTCTAGTTAGATGCCAAAATGAACAAAACCAAAATTCACCCCATCAGTCCAAATTCCCTGAATCTGTGAGAGCTTGAGGCCACCTGAACGACAAATTTTTTTAATCTGTAATTGTGAAGTTCATTTGAAGATGTTTCCTAATTGGCAGCGTAATGCATTATGACATGCTTATGTTTTCACAGAAGTTGAGGTTACTTTCTCTTACCAAAAACTTACTATGCTAAAGATACTATGAGTTCTATACATGAAGAATATGGGATGGCCATTCCTTGGGAATTTAAAAAACTACCTAAAAGTTTAAATTGTGTCAAATGTGGTACCATTATAAGCTTTTAGCTTGGTAATTTTTGCCAATGTGTCCGTTAGAGGGACTCGTGTTCTAAAGTATGTAATATAAATTTATATGGAAATAAATGTTGTCAAGTTTTACTGTGAGCTACAAACCTTACCCAGCCAGAAACCTTCGTATTTAAGATGGTAGGAAAGACATTCCTCATTTAGGAGTAGGGTTCTCATTCAACCTGCAAATCAAAAAGATTACTCTTACCTTGCTTTACAAAAAATTACTCTTTAATTAGTGAAAAAATTCAAATTCAAGCCTTACCTAATGCTTATTGCCCTTCCTTGCAGGTCTAAATGCTAGACCTAGCAACTGTGGCAACTATCTCTCATTGATGTTCCAAAAGGCGAAGAGCTCCTTCCTGCTAGACTTTCTTCGATATTTCAGTTGTAATAAGCAGATTTAACTAGCTTTTGCAAAGTTGCTCACTATCATCATAGAATCTTATGCCTCCACTTCTCTGTAGTTGAAGCTCTTGCTGCTGCCTTGTCATTCTTTATTTATGCTGACTTGTCCATACTCAAAAGGCTGCTGAAGTCCTGTCTTAGTGAGTTTCCTTTGATCCACACTGTGCTTTAAAAAGCACATCTTAGGTCCTTTAAAGCTGGTTAAATCGCTCTCCTCATGGCTTACTTTTCCACACTGTTCACACAAGCTAAGCTAACACAACTTATAAACAGGTCACACATGGATCTCACCTGCTTATAGGTTGCAAACATCAACTTAACTGAAAATATTTCCACTATTGAACTAGTTCCAGAACACAGAAAGTTGGTTATAACAGTACAATTAACCTCATATGCCATTAAAGGATACTGTCAAGGTTGTGCCAGACAATTTCACAAACAAAAACAGAAAATGTTAATTTCCCCCATTCCTTCAACCTTTATTATATGAATAAAAGAACTTGAGACAATTTAGCTCAATTTTAATAAATGTTTCCCAAGCAGTATTTTGACCAGATACCCAAGGTTTAACTTATGAACATTGACAGTGTCCATTTATATAACCACACTTTTAGTTATGAAGGACTTAACCATTTTCTAATATTAGCCTATTTTCTACACTGCTTATTCACATATGCCCATTAACAAATGGAATGGTGTCTGTTACATTTATTGGTTTGTGAGTGTTTTCTGTCTGTGAAGACCGATTTCCATGCTGGCATTGCATGCATCCAAGTATTAATAATGCACAGAGGCACAGAATTAGAGCAACAAGAGAGCATATTCAAACACTAGCACGCCCCATTCCCCTTTTTATTGCTTGTTTTGCTTAGTACTTTTAAAACCAAATAAAAATCTTGAATTCAATGTTCAATTGCCAAAGAAAAAGTAACAGCAGGGCACATACTTAGGGCTTGAATGAAACTGTAAGCACTAGCTGGCGCAAAACAGACATTGATTTATACTTATATGACCTTAAAATCTAAAAACTCTTCTCAACCAGGGTCTTCCAAACAAATTGACAACTCACACCAACATGATTTAGGTTAAAATATACACAAGAAATAACACAATGTGTTCTTTGGGAATTTAAGAACTTGAAGATTATCCAAATTTCAATACAGGTCTTTGGGGAGCGAGATGCTTGTACTAAGCAACTGTGCTACATTTCTGCTGCATTGAATGGTTCTGAATCACACCTAAACTACCCTTGGTTTCATTCAGCAAAATGTATACGGTAAAAACAGGAGAAAGCATGCCAGCCAGTTTAGGGTTCAATAATACACGATTTTTATTCTCTTGTTCTGGAAGCTTGGATGGGGGAAGGGAAAAAACCCAAAAATAACTCAAGATGTAAAAACAGGGCCTCCTCTTGTGTGCTTTGAAAAGAAAAAAACAAAACCAAGTGCCCACTAATTTGCTCAGATATAGCAGGCTCAGTGGTTCTGTATCTCAAAAAATTAATGGTTTTTAATATGAGAGAGGGAAAACATCCACTACCCTTTTCCGGGATTTAATGGAGGGCAGCAGACATTTTGTTATACCCAAAAACTATGGCAGCAGTTTAAATGTGATCAAGGTAAATGCAGAATGGAGATGTTTTAAACACAGCTAGGACTCAGCAAATCTAACACACTAAAAATCATGATTACATTTTGAAAGAAAATGCACAAAAACCGTAAGAATTTTGAGATTTTTCATTTGAAAGTAATCTTAATGCTATTAAATTCACAAATATGCTAATTTAAATACCCAATCCTATTTTATCTAAAACACACATTGCAAACATACAAATATCTATTCTCTCCACATGTCAGTGCCCATTTGTATCATGGTTTGAAATGGGGAGAATAGATTTATTCCCCTTAATCTGCAAGTCAGTAGGTGTTTCTTTACAGTTAACTTTAGCAAAATTCATACAAAATAGTAATTAACAATGATCTTCTTTACTTGTTAACTCACAAGGAAACACCTTCAAAACTGCATTATGTTAAAGTTTCTGTACTAAAGTGTAGAAAAACTGAACTACACAAATATTGAAAAGTTAAAAATTCCTTAATTTTTTATTCCTGGTACCACTACCACAATTTACAGGGCAATATACCTGATGTAATGAAAAGAAAGAAAAAGACAAAGCTACAACAGATAAAAGACCTCAGGAATGTACATCTAATTGACACTACATTGCATTAATCAATAGCTGCACTTTTTGCAAACTGTGGCTATGACAGTCCTGAACCAGAAGGGTTTCCTGTTTAAGCTGCAGTAACTTTTCTGACTATGGATCATCGTTCCTTCTGTGGCAGATTTTTACAGTTCCTCTAATGCATTTGGGACGACTGTCTCAAAGTAACCTGCAGCTTTCCTGACAACTCCTCGCTCTCTCTCCTGCTAAGAACTGTAGCCTGTTGAATAATACAGGATAAAAAAATTATTAAACTCAGTGAACAGTTCCACATATTCTTTATCATCATGATAAAAATGTAAAGATACCTACCCTTTTCTGTTGTTTTTTTTTAAAACCTTCTGCTACCATATCCACCACTTCCACCACCAGATCCATAACCACCTGGAAACATATATGAAGAATTTTCAAATATATACAGAATTTTAAATTGAAATGGCTGTGAAAGATGTTGATTTAAGAAACTACTTACCACCATAGGGACTGCCAGAGCTTCTGCCACCAAAACTGCCCCCCTTCATGGGTCCATAATTTGACTGCTGTTGTCCACTGTAATTTCCAAAATCATTATAGTTCCCACCACCACCATAGTTACCTGAAATCACAAAGATTTTGTGGTTTACTTGCAGTTACTATTTTTGAATTATTTCTGTAACTAATCTATTGATAATCATGTTCTGTAACACTTTCATGTGACTTTTGAGATCTCTGAGCCACCAAACTCCCTCTATTAAACAGAGGAAACAAAAGTGGAAGACTGCCAAGAACATTTTCTAGCTAACTGTTAGGGGGCCTGGGAAATAGCTCAGCAGCACAAGGCTTTCCTGGTAAGCACAGGGCTCTAGATTTGATTCTCCAAACCAAAAAAATTAAATAGGAGAATGCCAGTTTATTTGATACTGTATCCTAGGCATGTGTTCTCATTCCACAAACACCATTAAAACTGTAAAGTGTTCAATTCATTGACTCCATAATACCCAGAGTAATGGGTCAGATTTATAGTCTGCAAAATGACAGACTGCTAATCTAGACCCCAGATGGTACCATATTCAACAAGTCTGAGTATCAAGTAATTTGCAAATCTTGTTTGTGTAAAGTGCCTAACAAATTTCTATCAAAAAACACAATGTAAAAAATGTAAATAGCCATTTTACTAACCCTCCCCCCGCAAAGAATTTAGTGAATTTTATCAATTTACTAAATAGGCAACAAAGAAAACTGAGTTTATCTCCATTCAGGTGTTTTTTAAATACTACAAAAAAAACCCTTAAAATGTTAATTCGTCACTTTTTAAAAAACACGGTAATAAAACTAAAGATGTTGACTATTCAACATTTAAATAAAGCAAACTTACCACCACCAAAATTTCCTCCTTCATTGTAACCATCATATCCTCCTCCACCACCACCATATCCACCACCTTGGTTTCCATATCCTGGTCCACCACCATACCCTCCTCTACTACTGTAACCAGGTCCACCACCATAGTTTCCACCTAAAAAGACAAAGTAGACCACTCAAGAAATTAGGAATGTATAGAGGATAAACACATTTAATTCTTATCTTATGTAACATTTAAGATATTGTCAAACCAATGAAATGATTTAACACTAAAACCTACTATGTCATTAATAAAGCAGAGAACCTGGGCCAACAGGAAATTTTTTGTCTTTTTGAGACAGGGTCTCACTCTAATTCAGGCTGGGCTCCAACTCACTAAGTAGCCCAGGCTGGCCTATGACTTGGCAGAAATCCTCCTGCCTCAACCTCATGAGTGCTGGGATTACAAGCAGGCTACTAAGAATTAAGATGACTTTTTAAAAATTGAATGAGCTGAAATGAAATCAGTGCCTTTGTTTTTAAAAATATTACCAAGGAAAAATCAGAACATTTCCAGCTTTTTTTTCCCCCCTGGTACCAGGGATCAAACTCACATCCTGCCAGGCAGATGCATATGCCACTGAGCTACATCCCCTTTGTTCTGTCTCCAAGGGAGTGCATTCTCTTATTCTACTAGCTAGGTAAGTATACTTATACTGTTAACCCTTTAAAGTTGACCAAAGTTAGAAAATGTTACAGTCAATTTTCAGTAAAGTACAGAAACAAAGTTAAAATACCAAACAACACTTAATAAGAAAACTTACCATCACCACCAAATCCATTATATCCACCATCACCTCCTCCATAACTACCTCTGCTGCCACCTCCACCACCATAGCCTCCTGAAGAAATTCAAGGTACAAAATTAGAATTATATATTCAACTTGTCATTACACATCAGATACACATGTACTGAGAATTGGTAAGCACATCTTACCTCTTCCACCAAAGTTTCCACCACGGCCAAAATTCCCTCCACCACCTCCAAAGTTTCCTCCACGACCCATAAAGTTGCCAGAGCCACCTCCACGACCTTAAATACACACGAGATGATTAAGAACTTACCAACACCACTCCCATCTACTGTACATGTGTATACAATCCCACTCACCTCTTTGTGATCCAGCAGACTGCATCTCTTGTTTAGAAAGGGCCTTTTTCACTTCACAATTATGCCCATTAATAGTGTGGTATTTCTGAACTACATTTTTTTTAATCAAACAAACAAAAATAGTTATTTTATGTTTGGAAAAGCACACATAAATGACATCCTGTCATTTCATAACTTATTAAAACACTGTCAAAAAGGTAGTTGAGAGTCTGAATAGGGATGAGGGAGTATTTCTTGATCCAGATGCTGGTGTCTACAGGTGCAGATGCTTGGAAAACAGAACTACGCAACAGTACAGGATATCAAACAACAAAATCATGAGCAACATAGAAAATTTTGTTCAAAACAAAAGCCATTTGTTGCCTCACCCAAGATCCGAGGACTTGTAACTTACCAACAATTTTATCAACTGTATCGTGATCATCAAAAGTTACAAAAGCAAATCCTCTCTTTTTCCCACTCTGCCTGTCTTCCATAACTTCTATTGTTTCAATCTTGCCATACTTTTCAAAGTAGTCTCTCAAATTATATTCTTCTGTATCTTCTTTAATACCACCAACAAAAATTTTCTTCACTGTTAGATGGGCACCAGGCTTTACTGAATCCTACAGATAAAACAATGTTAAGTCAAAAATAACAGACATTCACAATTACACATATTATACAGCATACCAATAAAATACCTCTCTCGAAACAGCTCTCTTTGGTTCCACTACACGGCCATCAACTTTGTGTGGTCGAGCACACATTGCTGCATCCACCTCTTCCACACAAGAATAAGTCACAAAACCGAAGCCCCTGGAGCGTTTTGTTTGGGGATCTCTCATTACCTGCAATATAAAATGTTCAAGGCTTTAAAATATACCTGTACAAACCATCCCTTCCTAAGAACCATTTTATTCCCTTAGTAACTTACCACACAATCTGTGAGTGTGCCCCATTTCTCAAAATGTTCTCTTAAACTATCATCTGTAGTTTCAAAGCTCAGACCACCAATAAACAGTTTCCTCAACTGCTCTGGTTCCTTTGGATCATGGCCCTGAGAAAAAGAATCAATATGATACATTTTAATTTTTTTTTTTTTGGTGTTTTTGAAACAGTTCAGGCTGGCCTTGAGCACACTGTGTAGCCCAGGCTCATCTCAAACTTGAAACAATCCTGCCTCAGTCTCCCGAGTGCTGGGATTACAGGTGTGTGCCACCACACCCGGCTAGAATTACTTCTCATAGATGAAACTTATAAGCTCAACTACCTTTAACATGTATGAGAAAAATACCAAATACATGTAACAAACATCTCATCCTGTTAAAAAATTGACATGGTGCCAAGAAAACCTAACACCAGCCTATCAACTGCAAACAGTAACATCCAAACTGGAGTCCAAGAGAATGGCAGAATCAAAAATCCTTTAATTTTTCAAGCCACAACTAAAAGTACCTGGGGCAGATTTTAAAAATTGCTAATGAGAAGACATTTTCTAAGAAACCAAAATTTTATTAAAACAGTGTCACATCCATTCCATTTTAAGTGCTGCTGATTTGCACTCCAACAAGCATCTTAAAGCACAAAACTTCGACATAAAGTTCTAAATGACAAATTTAAAGGGACATTCCTAGGATTAATCAGACAAAAGACCCATCCCTAGAAATTTTCTGCAACCAATCTGTTATTTACTATAAAAAACTACTTTACACGTACTTGCATAAACCTTTCAAAACAAAACATTTCTCAAATCACAACACACTGTCAAGTTGAATTTAAGTTAGGTCCAGCATATACTGCCTGCACAGGACAGAGCACAAACACAAATTTACTGTTTGAAAAAAATTATGTAACTTGGAATTGTTTTATTACTTTAAATTATATGAACTGCCATTTAATTCATGCATTAGAATTTTGATCTAAAATCCTTAAAGGGAGTCACATCTTGCAAGTCCTCTGGAAGTACATGTTTAAACAACTTAATATAGAAAAAAGCTTTTAAAAAAACATAATTAACAGCCTAACATCCATCTCATTTTTCCCCAAGTCTTGGATAAAATCATTTAATCGATAATACACAAAGTCAACAGAAAACTTAAAATCCACATGAAATTCTTCTAAACACATTCTGTTTTCTGAAACAAAAATAAAAAAAATACTACCATAGACGATCCAAATCTGAAAACAGGTTTAAAAAAATTATTTTTCCAAGTTTTACACTTAAATTCTGGAAGATTATTTCAGCTACGTAGCAATTTTGGTAATAAGTACTTTGGCAAAAATACTTGAGCAAGATTAACAGATCGAAAGTATTTTAAAGCAGCGAACTTCTCATAAACCTCATATTCCCAATTGGGTGAAGGAGAAAAAGACCCGAGAATTAATGAATTCTCGTTCCCTGAGGATTATCATCAGTAAAGGCATAAAAACGCGCCGGCAGAAATACAGCGAGCGCGCAGCGCCGAGCTCCGAGGCCATTTGCAGCATTCATTTCGGCCGGGCGCCTCCTGCCAGTTCCCTCCAATCCCGCGCTCTTCCCCCGCGGCGCAGCGAGGCGGCGGCCATTGCGAGCCAATGCGCCATTTCGTAACGCGGCAGCGGATCAATGTCAATGGGGCCGCCGCCCGCCTGCTCGCTCGCCCGGATGTGCCTGCTCGTCCCTCCCCTCCCCCACCGTCTCTTCAACCGCTCCCGCCGAGGCCCGCCATGCCGCTCTCCGCCTCGCCGATGAGGCCGCGCAGCCAGCAGGCCTCTAGCCCGCCCGAGTCTCCCACCCAGTCGCGCCGCGCCCGAGGGCTAGCGCTGCAGCCGGTGAGGAGGCCGAGGCGGGCGAGGAGCCCCGGAGAAGTCTTCGAGCCCCGCTCCCCTCCCCCTCCCACCGCCCGTCTCAACGCAGAGCGCGGGACGGCCGACCAGGTCCACCCGGCCTCCCCGCTCCCGTCGAGCCAGGCCCCCCATGCCGGCCACTGCCCATCAACCCCCCGCGCTCCCCCTAATACCTCCTCCCCCCGGCGGCGACGGCGACGGCCGGAGTCGGGCTGGGGGCGACCGGGCGGCGGTTTTACCTCCATTTTGAGACCGGACTCGCCTCTTCCAACTCGAGTTCAATATGGGACCGAGAGGAAGAGGCGGGGCCAGTTGTCACGTGATGCGCTTACCGCGCGCCACCGGCTTGGGGGAGGAGCGATTGAGTAAAGGGGCGGGTCCTAGTGGGAGAGAACGGGGACTGGACGAATGGATTGGCGGGCAGAGCGGCGAGGGCGGAGGCTCGGCGGGCCGCGGGAGCGCGCGCGCCTAGCCAACTTCCAATGCAGTGCTTCTCTTGCGGCGATTCGCACCCGGGCGGCTGCTGCTTCGTCGTCGCGATCTCGACCAATGGCAAGGGCCCACGTCGGGTGAACGCCTCGTGACCAGTCGTCACCAGAGAGAAAGGCCTTTCCCTTTCTTCTCGCGCTCTTTTCCCTTCCCCCACGGAGGCCTCTAAGTCTCCGTTTTCGAATTCACTGCCTTCCTGTTCCCGAAATAAAGCCCCACCGTATTGTTTTGTGATTGAAAAGTGTGCAAATGCCTTCTCGCCTCTCAGATCCGCCCTTTCCTAGTGCGGGACCCCAGTGTCTGTGATCTGCGACGCCCACCCAAGAGGGCCGGGGCTGAAAACCTCTGCGACAGCGAGGGCTGGCGTCGCGGCCGGGACCGCTTTGCGCGGTTCCCTTCCAGCCCGAGGCGGGGCTGGCGGGAGTCCGGTCGCTGATTGCGCACGGGTAGCGGGACCCGGGTCGTGGTGTTTGCTAAAGCGCTGCATTGCAAGGGCAGAGCCGGAACATCTGTTCTAGAGGACAGATTGTGAGGAATTGAGTGACTTTGTAACATCCCTAAAAAGGTACGGTCGCCAGCTAGGGTAACCCATGCCCCAGATTTATACCTTGATGTCACCTTTTTTCCAATTCTATTGTGAATTAGGGAGTTAAACTAGAAATGTAATCCTCTGCATAGTCAAGTTTTTAAAAAAATGTTTTTAAATGGGACGGGCTTGCTATGCAGTACAGACTGTGCTTGAGCTCGTTACGGAGCCCAGCCTGACCTCATACTCCTAGTGATCCTCCTGTTTCAGCCTCCCAAGTGTTGAGATTACAGGCATAGGCCACCATGCCCAGCATGGAGTTTTAAAGCGTTGAGCTTTAGGTGTTTTGTTTTGTTTTATTGAAAATAGGGGTAGGACTAGGGACTTCCCAAAACCCGTGACAACCATAAATTATAGATTTGTACTAAAGCAAGGTTACTGGATAAGGGGACAATTGACATGCCTCCCTTTCTTGCTAGAAAATGTTTTGTATTAACAATGCATGTGACTGGGCCCTTTATTAGAAAGATTAGAAATCTAATCAGTTATATTGTAAATTGTTGGAAAATTTAAATGAGAAGTTCAAACCTTGGAGTTTGGGAAAGGGCCAGGCCTACTGTAAAAATTTGTTGATGTTTCCCATTTCATAAGGGCAGCACAGCACCTGCCTGGCAAGCACAAGGTCCTGAGTTCGATCTTTGCTATCAAAAAAAAAAAAAAAAAGGCAATCCCTGTATTTGTGAAGGGTGAACATAAGGGGCTGTGTGGTAGGAATGAACCCAGTCACCAGGTTTTAAAGTAACTTGGCTGAAATGAAATAACCCCCAAATAGCTTCCTCCTGTTGCTGTGATTCCACTATCACTGATTAAAAATACAATGCCTGGCTCAAATGTGTGAAATTTGTGGTCTCACAACATGAAGGAATGAAGTTGCAAACCAAAGTTAGGAAGTTAAATCATTGGAAATATAGAGAAGACTGCTCCTAGGTTTCCAAGCGGGCTTCAGAGGCTTTTTGTGAAGAGTATTTACACAGCAAAATCACAAAATGGGCAAGGTGGGTCTAACTACAATAAACTTCTAGGAGTCAAGTATGGTCACTTAGCTAATACTGATCTGGTGAGGAAATGAGTTTCATAGCAAGGGTATTTACAGTATAGTCTAAAATTGCTCCTTGTTTCCTGGGCCTGGCTCCATCCTGAGGCCAGGCTCTTCAGATTCACCTCTAAGCACAATTCTCATGCCTTTTTGTGCTGACTTCCTGGAGGGCTCAATCCCTGACTGCATATTAACGTCTTATCTAAACCAGGTGTGGTGGTATACACACGTGAACCTAGCATTTGGGAGATTGAGGCAGGAGGATTGCCTTGAGTTCAAGGCCAGCCTGGACTACATTGTGAGTTTAAAACCAACCTTAATTACAAAATGAAAACATCTCAAAAAACAAAATAAAATCAAGCATAGTGATGAACCCTTATAATCTCAGCACTCCGGAGGCTGAGACAGGAGGACTGTCACAAGTTTGAGGCTAGCCTGGGCTACATAGCAAGTTCAGCACTCCAGCCTGAGTGAGCCCTGTTTCAAAAAAAAAAAAAAGAGCCAGATGTGGTGGTGCACTCCTGTAATCTCAGCACTTGGAAGCTGAGGCAGGCGGATCCTTGGGCTAAAAAGTGAGCTCAAAGCCAGCCTGAACTGCATAGCAAGACCCTGTCTCAAAATGACAAAAAATAAAAATAAAAATAATTCCTGCTCCAATTCTTTTTTTTTTTTTTATTGGTACCAGGAATCAAACTTACGACCGTGTGCTTGCAAGGCAGGTACTTAGGCCACTGAGCTAAATCCCCAGCCCCCTGCTCCAATTCTTGACCTGTGACACACAGGTTTGAACCTTGAGGCTTGACTGCCCTCCACCCTTGTACCCCTCTTTTTTTTTTTTTTTTT